>JASVEL010008746.1:0-25529 GCA_032618575.1 Nicotiana noctiflora | reverse complement strand
GAAGAAGAGTGGAAAGCCTCCAAGATGCTCATTTGTTCGCTCTCTGGGACACACCTTCTAATCACTCCATCCGTGCAAATTTTGAAACTATACGGATCATCCCAATAGAAGTCCAAACTATCCCGCTTTAGCTTTTTTCTTTGGTTGGAAGAGAGCTCACATGGGACCAAACCAGACACAAGGTAGTTGGCGACATCGGCGAACCACGACATATCATGCATTGACACAGCTAGGAGTTGCTCATCTGGAAAAGAATCATTGATTTCAAGGCCATTGGATGGCCTCCCCTCCTCCTCTAGATGGGACAAGTGGTCCGCCACTTGATTTTCACTACCTTTGCGATCGACGATCTCTAAATCAAATTCTTGAAGAAGTAAGACCCATCTCATCAATCTTGCCTTGGAGTCCTTCTTTGTCATCAAGTATCTAAGGGCGGCATGATCGGTATAGATAATCACCTTGGCCCCCATAAGATAAGGACAAAATTTTTCCATGGCAAACACAATGGCTAGTAACTCCTTCTCGGTGATGGTATAATTCCGTTGAGCCTCATTCATCGTTTTGCTTGAGTAGTACACCGGATGGAACATCTTGTTGATTCTTTAGCCAAGTACCGCTCCTACCTCCACATCACTTGCATCGCACATAAGTTCAAAAGGCAAATTCCAATTTGGTGCGGTAATGATGGGGGTAGTAGTCAATTTATGCTTCAACAACTCAAAAGATTCCATGCATCTCTCATCAAAGACAAACTTTGCATCTTTCTCCAAAAGCTTACACAACGGGTTCACAATCTTGGAAAAATCCTTTATGAAGCGCCGATAGAACCCGGCGTGCCCTAAGAAACTCCTCACCCCTTTGACAGAGTTAGGGGGAGGGAGCCTTGAAATGACCTCAATCTTCGCCTTGTCGACCTCGATGCCATTCTTCAAAACTTTTTTGTGGCCCAAGACAATTCCTTCCCTCACCATAAAGTGACATTTTTCCCAATTAAGCACAAGGTTCGTATCTTCACATCTTGCCAACACACAATCCAAATTAGCCAAGCAATCATCAAAGGAATCCCCAACTACACAGAAGTCATCCATAAATATCTCAAGAATGTCTTCCACCATGTCGGTGAAGATCGCCATCATGCACCTCTGAAAAGTGGCTGGGGCATTACACAATCCGAATGGCATTCGAGAGAAAGCGAATGTGCCATAGGGACATGTAAAGGTTGTCTTTTCCTGATCCTCCAGGGCAATGAGTATTTTATTATACCCTGAATAGCCACCCAAAAAGCAATAATAAGCTCTACCCTCAAGTCGGTCCAACATTGATCCAAGAACGGCAATGGAAAATGGTCCTTCCTTGTCACCTTGTTAAGCTTTCTATAGTCCATACACACTCTCCAACCTGTAACTGTGCGAGTAGGAATTAGCTCATTCTTTGCATTGGTGACAACCGTCATGCCACCCTTCTTTGGAACACATTGGACCGGAGAGGTCCAAGAACTATCCGAAATGGGGTAGACCACTCTAGCATCCAACCATTTGATAATCTCCTTCTTGACAACCTCTTGCATGGCTTCATTCAATCTTCTTTGGTGCTCAAGTGATGGTCGAGCATTCTCCTCCAATATTATCTTGTGAATGCAAAACGCGGGGCTTATTCCCCAAATATCCGCCAAAGTCCATCCAATTGCTCGCTTGCGCTTTTGTAAGACCGCCAAAGTGGCGTCAACCTGCATGTTAGTCAAGCAAGAGGAAAGTATAACTGGAAAAGTGAAATTAGGACCCAAGTATTCATACCTGAGGTGAGGAGGAAGTGGTTTCAACTCCAACACCGACGGCTCCTCAATAGATGGCTTAGTGGGAGGAGTCTTGCGATTCTCAAGGTCCAAAGATAACTTCCTCGGCTCATAAGAATACGAGCCTATACCATGCAAAGCATTTACACATTCCACATGATCGGCATCATCATTGACCTCCATGTTCAAAAGTACCGCTTCAAGTGGATCCTCAACATTGATCATGGCGCTTGTGTCATCCACTATCACCGCCGTGACAATGTCCACAAACGAGCACATTTCGGTGCTATTTGGTTGGCGCATGGATTTGCAAACATGAAACACCACTTTTTTATCACCGACCCTAAGTATCAATTCTCCCGCTTCAACATCAACTAGAGCTTTCCCGGTGGCTAAGAATGGCCTACCAAGAATGATAGGGACTTCAAAGTCCACTTCACAATCAAGAATGACAAAATTATCCGGTTAGATAAACTTGTCAACTCTCACTAGAACATCGTCAATAATTCCCAAAGGCCTCTTCATAGAACGATCCGCCATTAGCAACCTCATTGACGTTGGACGGGGTTGTCCAATACCCAAGGTTTTAAACACGGAATATGGAATGAGATTGATACTAGCACCCAAATCACAAAGTGCTGTAGCAAAATTAGCACTTCCAATTGTACAAGGGATGGTGAAAGCATCGGGGTCTTCTAGCTTGGGAACCATGGAATGAACTATGGCACTCACTTGGTGAGTCATCGTTATCGTCTCACAATCCATCGACCTTTTCTTCATCACCAAGTCCTTCATAAATTTCGCATAACCAGGCATTTGTTCAAGTGCCTCCACCAAGGGCACATTAATGGTGAAGCTCTTCATGATCTCTATGAACTTCTTAAATTGATTATCTTCTTTTTTCTTTGCCAATCTTTGAGGATAAGGTGGAGGAGGCCTTGGCAAGGGTGCCTTGGCCTTTGGAATAGATGGCTCGGGAATATCAATGATGTGTTCCCTAGACGGGTTCACGGTATCTTGGGACTCAATCCCGGCCTCATCCTCAGTTTCAATCCTCACATCATTTATTTCAATAGGCTCAACCACATGGTCATCATTCATTGGCATGTCATCATCATTCAAATATGCACCCGTATCCACAACTCGATTCTCATTTGAGGCATTTACAACACTGCCTCTTCCACTCCTAGTTGTCACGGCCATCACATGATTGTTCCCTCCCTTCGGATTCACCACCGTGTCACTTGGTAGTGCACCTTTAGGTCGGGAGTTCAAAGATTGAGAAAGTTGGCCAATTTGAACTTCCAAATTTTGGATTGAAGTATTGTGAGAAGCTAGTTGGGCATCCGAATCTTGATTCTTTTTCATCATTTGCTCGAACATGACTTCAATTCGACCCATATCATTGCCCGAAGAACTTGATCCTTGTGAATGGGAAAGGGGTGTATTGTCGGGTTGTTGATACATGGGAGCTCTTTGAAAACCTTGCCCCCGATTGTTTTGATTTCCACCATTGTTTCAACCGCCTTGATTGTTATTGTTCCCCCAATTGCTATTGTTACCACTCTAATTGCCACCACTATTTCCTTAATTATTCCAATTATTGCCTTGATTGTTCCAATTGTTTCCTTGATTGTTCCAATCTCCACCATCATTCCTATTGTTGTTATTATTCCAATTACCTCTTCCTTGTTGGTTCCCCCAATTGCCTTGGGAACGCCATTGTTGATTGTTTTGATTCCCTCTATTGCCTTGGAAATTGTTCATATATTGGCAATCTTCATCTTGATCATCAAAGCCATCATTAGAAAATCCTCCATCATTGTTGTTATCATTTTGATCACATTGTTCCTATTGCGCTTGTTGCCCTCTATTCCTTCTTTTCAACATTGAGACATTCTCCATAGAATTCACTTGGCGTGGATTTTGCACTTGTTGAAGTTGAGCTTTCGCCAATTGATTCATGGTTGTAATGAGCTCGGCAATGGCTTGTCCATGGTCATGCAACTCTTTATGTAGATGAATAACATTCGGATCTCCTTGAGGTACATTCGTTGACTTTGCCATGCCGAAGAAGTGTCGGCCATTTGGTCCATAACATCACATGCTTCCTCCAAAGATAACTTCATGAAATTGCCTCCGCTAATTGGTTCACAATGCATTGGTTCGCCGTGTTGATCCCCCTATAGAAAGTTTGTTGAACCATAGCATCGGTCATGTCATTGTTAGGGCACTCTTTCACCATAGTCCGATACCTCTCCCAAATTTTATGTAACGGATCTGTTGGTTCTTGCTTGAAGGATAGAATTTCATCTCTCAAGGCCGCCATATTTGTTGGGGAAAAGAACTTGGCAATGAACTTGTCCGCCAATTCATCCCATGTAGTGATTGAGTGATTCGGCATCCTCTCCAGCCAATCTTGCGCCTTACCCCTCAATGAGAAAGGGAAAAGCCGCAATCGCAAAGCATCTTCGGACACATTGATTTGTTTGCTTCCCCAACAAGTATCTACGAACCCCTTCAAGTGCTTGTAGGCATTTTGATTGGAGGCACCCGTAAAATACCCTCTTTGCTCCAATAGTGTCAGCATCACATTTGTAATTTGAAAGTTCCCCGCCCGGATTCGGGGAGGAACAATGGCACTAGCATATCCTTGATTTGTCATTGCTCTTGGTGCAACCCTTGGCGGTGGCGGAGGAGGGTATGGAATTTGGTCATGTTGATTAGCATTAGCATTTCGAGCCCTTCGTGGTACATTTTGTACCGGAAAGTCGTCTTGCTCAAGGTCCTCTATCTCCTCCCCCGCCATGGCATCGTCAAGGGGAAGATTAGCATTTGCCGCCATTTGTAACTGTTAGATTAAGTCAAGAAAATTAGTAAAAGAAAGAAAGAAGAAGCAAAATACAACACTAGCAATGCAATTAATCAACACTGTTAACTCCCCGGCAACGACTCCAAAAAGTGATCGTAGCAAACTCAACCCGAAGGAATGAGCGGGCACAACTACTTTTACCCGAATAGTGGTTTGGGGTCAATCCACGGGGAGTTAGATATTGGAGTGAGGAATTATGTTGCACTAGTATTGAGATTTAGCTTCTAGTTTGACTTCAAGTATTTTTGGTGTTTTCTCTTTATAAACTAATTTATAAACTACTATTATGAATTCCAGATTATGCTAAGGTTAATTCTAAGAGTAATATGCTAATGGGAAAGGGGACTAGGGAAGTAGCATTTACCTAGGTGGAATAACTAATGGGTATAGAAATTCAATGCAAAGATGATGTAATGAGATTATTGGATAACCGTTGCTCTATGCATTCATTCTCACACCTCTCGGTAGAGAGAACAATTTTGCCTATTTGACTCTCTTGAGACCAATTGGGTAGGCTAATTTGCCCAATCAACTTTTAGGCTCATGTTGGGTAATTACTCTCTCGAGGTTTATACCCGTTACTTGGGACTACCATTCTCATGGGTCCATCCCAAATCCTTGTTGGGATTGATTGAGAGATTTTAGACTCTCTTTCTCAAGTAGAGCCCAAATCCACTAAACTAGATTTTATGTTTGCAACCACAAAATCTCAATGAATAACATCCAATCAACCCAAATCCTAACACCTACAATCATCCAAGCATTTAGTAATCTAACCCATCAATTACCCACACTAGGGTTGGGCTACAACCCTAGTTATGGGTTTAGCTAGCCATAGAAATCGAAGAAGATGAAGAAATTAAAGATAAAATTGACATGGTAATTGATTGTAATTGAAATCTAATGTTAAACTACTACAAAATTGCCCAAAATAGGCGTGTATGGTGTTCTCACAAGCTTAGCCGTCACTGTGTAATATCTAACATAACCTAAAAAAGAAAAAGAAGCTATTTATACTACACTAAAATTTTCGGACAAAGCTGCCCCTACGGGTCTCACGCGGACTGCACACTTTTGTTGTGCGGCCGCGTAGGGCATTTGGGCTTCAGAAGGACTGGTGCTGGAATAAGTCACGTGGACCGCGTACATTTGTCACGCGGCCGTGCAGGTACAGTAACGCGGACCGCATACTTTTGTCATGCGGTCAACTATGTAAATCCTTTGAATGCAGACTCTTTGATCCTTTACCCATGGGGGCCGCACTGATTTGTCACGCGGCCACGTGGGATTGTTTCCTTGAACATTTTCTCCTCTGGTCTTCATCATTGCAGACCGCACAATAGTGGACGCGATCCGCGTGGGTCTGCCTGGGAGCTGGGCCTTCTCTGATCATTCCTGCGCGGCCGCACACCAAATTAGTGCGGTCCGCGCAGTTGAAGCTTAGACTGGTTTTTCTCTCTGAATCGACCTGTGCGGCCGCACACCAAAATAGTGCGGTCCGCATAGGCTTCTTTTTGGTCCCTCTACTTCTTCTTTGACGCTTTGCCGGTTTCACTCCTTTTTTAGCCGCTTTGATGGTATTCATCCTTTTGTCGCTCAAACCTACAAAATAGCGCACTTGTAAGCAATTCAAGGCCAGTTAAACACATTTTATGCACAAAGCTCAGGCAAGAAGGGGTTTAAAAGCATGAAAAATTCCTAGTTATCAAGTATTCAGTGGCCTATGGGTCTTAGACCGTGTGGTCTTATGTAGGAGTCTCGTGGGGTAACAAGAGTTGAGGTATTGTGGTGCTACAGTAAAGAGAATATTAAATTTAAGATGAATCAGAAAGGAAATTGGGTAAATGGAGTAACTTGTTAATAAACCGAAACGGTATGATAAGGATACGATTAACTCCTAGTATGTGTTCGAAGTAATGAGTCTTGCAGATATGGTGCAACAAAGCTCTTGAGTGCTGGCAGTTGCGTAGCTCGACGTGGGGTAAAAGGATTCAGTCCTGGCAGTTAAACTTATGCAATGAATTGGAAGAAAGAGTTTGCAACAGTGTGATATGGAAAATATACTTTCCTATAAATTACTTTGTATACAATACTTCCTAGCTTCTAAGGAATAGTCCGTATTAGGTACTGCTCGGGGAATAGTACATCGGTTGTGTCCATTCAGGATTTGATAGCATATATTAAATGTATCACCGCGGGTGTGATTGATTGCTTGAGTTCAGACCTAAATATGTGTGTGGCTGACCGTTTTGAGCATGGTGACTTGAGGTGCTCCATGAGTTATAGTACTTGGATAGAATCATGAGTCGTGGCAAGGCCACGTGATGTTATGACATTTCGAGGAGGGTTCAGGTACTCTAATTCTATGATGTGAGACGAGATCTCAGTTATGTGTTGTGATGGAATTGAGGAATTTGAATTACAGCTCTTTTGTGTGAGTCAGTTGTCATGATTCGAGTGTGTTCAGATAATTTCTTATTGGATCCTGTGTTTTGCTCGTCGTGGCTTAGGCCAATGAGGAGGTGTCATATTACCATTGTGGTGTGTTATAATAGAAATGATCGTTGGAGTCTTTAGTGAGTGCGAACATTCGTGATTTCAGCTAGATAGAAAGGTGATATCGAGGTTTGGCTCCGAAATCCATTGTAATATCAGTCAAAAGAGAAATGGCTTCATAAATGGTTGATCTGAGGAATTATTACGGTTTAGCCCGTGTTTTATTTATTGTTGGCAGTATATGAATGTGTTGGAATTTGGCCTAATGGCTTATTTGCTTGAATAAAGAATTATATCTGCAGAATTATATAGCTAATGTGCTCAACTAAGTAGTGGTAGCACGGGAAGGTGCATGATGTGTTATACAAGTTATTTAAGACTACATCATTGTAGTTCTCAGCACGTTCGAGGACGAACGTATGTTTAAGTGGGGGAGATTGCAACGACCCGACCGGTCGTTTTGAGCTCCGACGCGTCATTCAGCAAATTGAGGCCATGAACAGCTTCATCTCAGGTATATTGACTTGTGTGTATGGTCAGAATTAACATTCATGAAGTTTGGAGTCAAATCTAAATGAAAATTCTCATTTTGAAAGCTTAAAGTTGAAGAAATGAACTAGGATTGGAATTTTGAGTAAATGACCTCGGAATTGGGATCTACAAGTTTCATCATGCTCGTATGATGATTTTGAACTTGGGCGTATGTCCGGATTTGGTTTTTGATAAACCGTGAGCATTTCGGCGTATATGGTGGAAGTTAGTATTTTAGAAAAATTTCATAAATTTAGGTTGGAAGGCATTTTAGAGTTATAGATGTCCATTTGGGATTCCGAGTTTGGGAATAGATATGTATGGTGATTTTGGAGTTGGGAACGCGATCGGAAGTGAATTCGGATGTCCGGAGGTCATTTTGAAGTCATTTGGCTAAATATAGGAATTTGAAGGTTTATGAGAAAATTTGATCGGAAGTGAAAATTTTGATATCGGGGTCAGAATACGATTCCGAAAGTTGGTGCAAGTCCGTAATGTCGAATGTGAATTGTGGGCAAAATTTGAGTCAATTCGGATCGATTTTGGTAGGAAATGGGATAATTAATCTCTTTAAGAAAAGCTTAAGTTTGAAAAGTCAACCCAATATTGACTTATAAGTTAGAGGGCTCGGAACTGAATTCTGATGATTCGGTAAGTTTCGGGGGATGATTTAAGACTTAGGAGCGCAATCGGAAGTAATTTTGGAGGTCCGGTGAAGAAGTTAGCCTATTTTGGCGAAGTTGGAATTTTGGCGAAATCCGATCGATATGTGATATTTTGATCAGGGAGTCGGAATGGAATTTCGACAGTTGCAGTAGCTTCGTTAGGTGATTTTTGGATATGTCTACAAATTTTTAGGTCATTCGGACATCGTTTGGTCGGGTTTTTGATCGAATGTGAATTTTGAAAGTTTAAGTTTAAGTTTGAATCGAATTCTAGGATTTAGGTGTATTTCGAATTATTTCGATTGGGTAATGCCCAATTGGCTTATTTTGATGTATTTCTATTGATTTTGATCAGATACTACACCTGTGGAGGCCGATATTCGTGGCAAGAGGGTTGTCTCTTAGCGATTTTGTACCGGAGTCGAGGTAAGTGGCTTGTCTAACCTCGTGTGGGGGAACCTTCTCCCCTATGATATTATGTGTTAATTTAAATGCCTTGTACGTGAGGTGACAGGCGTGTACATGCGTAGATTGTTGGAACCCACCTTACTTGAATTGTTCAATTCGTGATATTTCTGTTCTTAGCTGATTAAATCGTGATATTTACCTGATATTCGTTAGAAAAGCATGGTTAGATAGGATTTATCTGTCTAAGTGCCTAATTGTCTTACTTGAACTTCTTGATATTTGTTGATACTGGCTTTGGTGAATTGTAGTTTTGCATATCATATTTCTCTGTGCTTTCCTTTTTATTGTTTGTTTTGGTGGACTGCGGGTTTGATTCCCGGAGTTCCTAGGGATGCGGGTTTGATTCCCGGAGTTCCTAGGGCTGCGGGTTCGATTCCCGGAGACCCAGAGATACTGCTGTAAGGACTGCGGGTTAAATTCCCAAAGATCCTGAGTTGTTGAAATATAGAGAGGGACTGTGGGTTCAATTCCCATAGGTCCTGGACTTGTTGATTTGAGTTTATGTGGTGTTGGTTACTTGTTGTCAGCTCAATCGAAATTACTTTATTGTTGCTATTTCGGACTCAATCATATTTAAACTGCTTATTATTGTTATTATCATTATGTTACTATCTCTCGGTAGGGCCTAACCTTCCTCGCCACTACTCCATCGAGGTTAGGCTTGGCACTTACTGAGTACCGCCATGGTGTACTCATACTACTCTTCTGCACACTTTTGTTATGCAGATCCAGGTACATCAAGTCAGGCTCATCTCATGTGATTTAGCAGCACTTCAGGAGACTTGAGGTATGATCTGCTACGTCCGCGGATCCGAAGGGTCTCCTTCTATTCTCATTAGTGATAGCAGTTACCTTCCCTTATTCTCGTTGTTTAGACATTCTTGATGTATAGAGCCACAGTTGTACTCTTCTTTAGTCTGTGTTGCCCGTGGGATTCCGGGTCTTGGTAGTATGCTATTTAGTGTGTTTTGGCGAAGTGTATGTGCCAAGCGGCACTTATTACATTTCTTTTATATCATTCCGCTATTATTTTGTTTCTTGTTTCATGAAATGGTACATTCTGCATCGTATTAGGCTTACCTAGTCGCGAACACTGGGTGCCGTCATGACAGGTTCACGATTGGTGAACTAGGGTCGTGACACATGGTCGGTGTACGTTAACGAATTCCTCCCCGGCTGTCTCCATGACCATTGTGTCAGGAATTTGGCACAACTCTCGTAGTTCGTCTAAATGTGAATGAAGAAACGCGGAGCAATCCCAGGGGGTAGTTGGGTATCTTATAGGAAAATCCCTTCGAGCACGAAGCTCTCTGGAAGAACGTTGTCCACATTGAGGGGGACATGGGGTCTTTGGGCCTTTTTCCCACCATCCGAAGATGGTGGAACCCTAGAAGAGGACTCATCTTAGTCTCCCCTATTTTGTTGGCCTGGTCTTTCCATAATAACTATTTATCTAAGAATGAGGATGTCGACGACTAAAGAAACCAACTTCAAAGAAAACTCAAAGGTTCAATGCAAGAGATATGGATTTCCTTCAAAGAAGATGAAAAAAGAGAGTGAAAGGCTGATAAGTTCAAAAGATAACAGAAATTGAACCTTCTCTCTATTTATAGGGCTCAAATACACGGAAATCGAAGAGGCAGGTCTCGAAAAGGGGGCAGGAAACCAAAACGTCAAATCGCCCCCTAATCCATCTCGGGAGCATGTATAATCATGACGCATGCCGGCAGTGACGTTAGTTCAAAAAGTAGACCACATGTCAACAAATTAACAACGCCACAACAGATCAACATTTCCGCCCATTGAACACGTACGCTGCATACGTCTCCAACGAGCGGAGGGACTAACTATATGGGGCCAGATACAACTTAACTATAGTGGGCCAAATACGACCCTCCCCACGCTTACGAGTGACAGGGCACGACTCCTCTCATATGCCTCTTACAACGATGGCGTAGTTCGGGCGTACGAACGTGAGCAACGTCGCTTATGCTTGAGCGTCCCCATCAAAAGGACGTCGACCACCTCTCAATGATTTATTATTCTAATAAGAAGGCCCATTTTCTATATAAAGGGAGGCTTCCACATTTGTAAAAGACAAGGTGTTATTATATAATAATACAACTCTCTCATTTTTTCTCTATCTCTCTCAACTGTGATAAGCAATTACTCTTAAAGTTCTTTATTTTTGCAAATATTTTGACACTATAACCACGTTGATCTTATACCTAGGTTCACCATATTTGATTACGATTTACCCATTTCTTATTTTTTGCTTGTTTCAAACTTTCAAAGTAAGGATTAACTTTTGAACCAAACAGTTGGGCCAGGGCGAAGCCCGGGCTACCCTCCACTAGTTTATAAGAGAAAGTTCATGTAGAATTAACTTTTATGGTTCGGTTGGGTTGGTTATTTCTAAAAAGATTAATAAATTAATTTTTTTCAAATATTAGAATCAAATTAAAACAATTAAGTTTATGTCTTTTTTCTAAAATTTCTAAAATATAAAACATACATTACCAAATACAATTATATTCTAATATAACAATATCAAATCAATTACTCCTTGAAAAATATACTATTTAGCTAGATTTCTGTAAAGAGTATATTTTCAAAGAATAGAAAATGACAACACGATCCTTTATGTTTGAGCGCCTAAATAGTTTTGATCCTTTAAATTTGTTGAAATTGAACATCTTGGTCCCCTCAAATATTTAACATATTTTTACGGTTAAATTTAGCGAAAAATTGTAAGAAAAAGAATTTAACCAAGAGATGCTGGAAAAATATTGTCATATCACAAGCAATATTAAAAATAACATCAAATATTAGACCTAAATTAAAAAAATATAAATTTACAACTCAAATAGCTGTATCAAACAGTAGATATAGATCAAAATAGTAAAAACTGCAAATAATTGGTATCTCCAAATGTGAGTTACCAATACATATTTTTTTGGGGGGGGGGGGGATTCTCGTTAAATGTGACAATTATAGTTTGATCAATATTAACAAAGATCAAAAGTGCTCATTTATAGCAAATTGAATGGACCAAAACTGCTCGAGAGTATATTTAAAGACTATTTTAAATGTACCGGTATGTTTGAGGGACCATTATTTATCATTTTCTCGGTATAAGGCGCATCCTTCTTCGTAACTCTTTAATAAAAAGTCCTCATTTGTTTCTTCCTCTTCTTTGCCGTCTTTAAAACTCAGCACTCCCCTATTCAGAATCCCGAAACTCATTTGCAGCCTCTCCAAACTCCACTGCACTTCTTCAATCCGTTACTTTGATTAGCTTCTGTTCTCTTGCAAATCCAAAAACGCTCATGGATTTCTGGCAAAAGGCTCGAAGTTTCGCTGAAGAAGCAGCAAAGCGAACCACAGAATTCACAAAAGAAGCCGCTAATCGTTCTCAGGAGCTTACCATTGGGTCCTCCAAACTCTCCGACGTCGTTCTAGAAGCTTCCAAACGATCTAAGGAATTTGCTGTCGAGGCATCCAAGCGATCCAAAGAAATCGCCGTCGAGGCTTCCAAACGATCCAAGGAAATAGCCGTCGAAGCTACCAAACGCGCCGATGTTATCGTTTCCGAAGCTTCTAAACGCGCCGATCAGATCAAAGTTGACGCTCTCAAACGCGCTGAACAGATCAAGTTTCAAATTCCTTCGGCCTCGCTTTCTCACATTGTTGACTCCTCGTCGGCTGCTCCTCAAACGGCGTCGTCTGCCCCTGCGCTTGCCGATCTCGAGAAATTTGGAGTTACTGATGATTTGAGAGAGTTCGTTAAGGGGATTACCATTAATACCTTTCAGGATTTCCCACTTGAAGGTAATTTGTTGTGCATTTCTGAATAAGAGGTGAATATGTTGTACTTCTTGAAATGGAAAAAGTATATTATTTCAATTTCGGAGTTCAATTAGATTGCTGAAAGAAGGAAAACTAACAGAAGATTGGGTCGCTGAGTTCTCTATGCTAAATGTACAAGAGAAATTCGCAGTATTGAAGATATTACTTTAGCTATGTCACAATTTCAATTTAATAATTCTGACAGGAGGAAAATGCGAAGAAGAATCCCTATTCGTGGAACTATAACTCTGGATATATAAAAAAAATTATGGCAGAAGAAGTATATAGAAGGAACTACTAGAAGCTTTAGAGATAGAATTCTAGAGAAACTAGGTGCTGTTTAGTTTTGCAGGGTTTTAGAGTGACGAGAACATGTTCAAACTGTTTTTGAACCTCTACGTTCATTGTTGTTAATCATCTCTTCATTTTATGTATTTGAGATGACTACATTTATTATTCTTCACATGCAACGATGACAGGGTGTATAGAGCCAAACCAAGTATTTTCTGTGAACGATTTTATTAATATTTCCCTCCTAGCTTAAGGACAAACTTATAATCAGATCTTTGGGGTAACATTTGAAGAATGCTGAGAGTTATGGCAGATTCTGTTTAAATTTTAAAAGTGGTAGTACATTTTAGCATTAACCTTGAAATCCATTAGATTGTTCATCTATAACCTAACCACGCTAATTAGATCTACAATAGATTAACAACTGAGGTTCAGTTCACCAAGTCCAACTATTAGTCTTGTCAACAAATTGCATGCCATTCTTACATTTTCTTAACATTCAAATGGTTCAGTCAACCAATTACCAAAGCAATGCACTTAATGAAACTCATCTGTCTTGGTTATGAGATATATAAATGTCATTGTGTTTGTTTCTGGATAAAGCACCCTGCAAAAATTGCAAATGGAACATGTCAAGTTGACGAAGAAGTATTCCCTCCTTTATCTCTAGCCCAGAGTCTCGAAGAGGATAACTGTTGTCTCAGATGATGTGACATGATGATTTTTGTTCTGCGAGGGTTAGCAGTATGCATCAGGTTGGACCTTGCCCACCACCTTGCAAGGATATATGCCTGAAAGTATAAACATTTGAAGGCATGGGCTATTGGACACTGTTGGTTGCACCTCTTATATGAGCTTCAAGATTAGAATGTTATAGGGAGTATTTAGATAAATCATGAATTGTTTGTTAAAGAAAAAGTGTATCAGAAGCAACTATTTCCTAGTCTCGTTTCTGGAATTCTAACAGCAAACACCTTCATCTGTGCAAACAAACAAAAAAAAAAAAATTAAAAAATTTCATATCCTTTGGAGATCTCCATCTCTTGCAATAATTTCTTGAGCATGTCATTTTTAGTTTTTGGCAGCATACTTGTTAAAGTTTGTGATTTCCCTCATTTATCATCCTCAATATCCATTTCACTCCATTTGTACCCATTTAATTCCCATTCAGTAAGCTAACATGAGGATATTATCATAAATAGACTTGTTTTACGCAACGGTCAACCTACCCCAATCCTCCTCCTTTATCTAGGATTGGGATTGGCTATGTTAGCAAGCTCTCACATGCAGTGTTATTTCCATTATTTATCATAAAAATTGTTATTCCCTTTACATTTTTTAATGAATTTTCAATGCTTACTCACATGTTCCTTGTTTATTTCTTTTGAGTCACCTATTCTCAAAAGAAACTAGCTTAACTGAAGTATGTCTTGGATGTGCAGATGATTCGGTGATCTCTGATATTCCTACAGTGTCAAATGTTCGGCAGGATCTTACAGAATTTCAAGAAAAACACGCAAAACTTGTTCTTCAATCTGTCAAGGTATGACATTAAAAAAAAAAAAAATGAGCACATGACTGCTGGTGTTATTCACCCTCTAAGGGTCGGCTGATCAATAGACTAAGTCTCAATTCCCAAACTTGCTTGGAGTCAGTGACATAAATGGCTCATTTCATAAAATACAGATCGGAGCATATTAGTGAATTTAATATATAGATAATTATAGTAGTTTTAAGTTGGTCATCAACCTATTGTATCCCCTCTCATTTGTTTGTACTTGATACTGATTTATCTTTGCGGAACTCACATAGAATTACCTGCTCGGATTCATTATTTTGAAAGAAAATCAGTCGTATGCTTAATTAAGCCTAAATCTCAAGGGTCTCAATATGTGTTGCTTTATTTTGTGTTTGATTTAGAAGGTCCATTGGCTGTTCTGGTTAACTTCTCTTCTAAGTTCATGGTACATCACATTTTTTGTTGAGTTTTTGTCTTTCAGAAGATGTTTACACAGACATATTGAATAGTTTGTAATCTCCTATTCTACTTTTTGCTAATGCACCAAATCTTTTTGATTTGATGTCTATGAAAAGGGAAAAGGCTGTGCAGAATGGTGCAATTTTTGTCTGATAAAAGTGTGCCTTTTTCAAAATTGCCATTGTTAGTTAGAGCATTACATGTGGTGTTTTTGCAGGAAATCTCAAAGCTAAGATATGAGTTATGCCCGCGCATAATGAGGGAGCGGAAGTTCTGGAGAATCTACTTTATTCTAGTTAACAGTCATGTGGCCCCGTAAGTACTTAACTAGAGATCTTTCGTTTTATATTATATGGTGTCTCTTATGCAGACTGACCTAATTCTATCTGTACGTATGGAGTACATCGTGATGTTATGCAGAAACATGCTGGCTTTATAATTGGGTAAAGGTTCAGTATAAAAGAGCTGAATTAATTTAGTCAGGATTAATTGGTGAAAGTTTTGACAGTTTATTAAGAATGGAATTTAGCCTCTGAGGCTTCCGAAAGTGGGAAATGAACTATGCTAAGTGATGATTACAGACTGCAGTACTGTCAATCTCATTTCTGATGCTGTGGAAGTGCATGTGCTGAGCTGAATTGTCTTTCTTTCTTTCTTCTTCTTTTTTTTTTTTTTTTTTTTTTTTTTGATAAGCAAGTGAAATGTCATTAGAAAGGCATCAAGAAAGGTTAACCAACTAAAAAGAGGGAAGATTCACCCAACTAAAAAGGTTAAACAAACATTTAGCTTCGAGGTAGCTTCTAGAAGTTGAATTATCATCAAAACATCGGGCGGGGGGGGGGGGGTGTTAAATCTAGATACACCAAAAATACAGGCAGGCACCATTTGTCAGATGTGCTTGATGGCTTTTTGTCAACTCTCCTGAGAATCCGTGCTTCATAAACCCCTCTGACTGAATTAGGCATTCCAATTCAATCTAAAAATGGTTAAGAAGGTGTTCCAGATGTCTGCTGCTACTGGGAAGTGAATGTAAGTGGGGGTAGACTCTGAACTTGTGTGCCACATATGGCATATATTGGCTAGTTAGAAACGGGCCGAGTTGTCTTTCTTAAACCCGTTTCTTCTCATTTTCCTTATTTCATTGATAAGAAGGGAATTTGCAAGAAAAAAAGAGTAGAATCATAGAGAGCGTGATTGTCCCAGTGATAATAAATATTACTAAGGATGTGAGTGTGAAAATAAAGCTTCTTAGTTCCTTGGTAAATCTGAAGGTGTATCTCATCAAAATATCTTTGATGCTTTACACCACCAGAAGACATAATGTTATTACATCCCACGAATTCTATTGGTTGTTCCAGACATGAAGGAATGTCTTCTTGAAGAATCATTTCCTTGAGCTTAAGCCACAAGTAAAGATTTGTTAAAGATCAATCTAGCACATTTAACTGATTTTCCTCTGATTAATTTCAATATCTACCTGTCTTGATAGACGAGGGTTAGTGTTAACGAGAGGTTGGAGGTCTAGAGACACTCTCGAGTCTAAGGGTTTCAAACTAAGCAGATCTAAGACAGAATATCTGGAGTGCAAGTTTAGCGCCGAGCCGAGCGAGGTGGGAAGGGACGTGAAGCTTGGATCTCAGGTCATCGCCAAGAGGGACAATTTCTGATATCTTGGGTCCGTGATTCAGGGGGACGGAGAGATCGACGGGGATGTCACCCACCGCATAGGGGCGGGGTGGTCGAAATGGAGGCTTGCATCAGAGTCTTGTGTGACAAAAAAATGCCACAGAAACTTAAGGGAAAGTTTTATAGGTCTGTGGTTAGACCTGCCATGCTGTATGGGGTGGAGTGCTGGCCGGTGAAAATTTTTCATGTTCAGAGAATGAAGGTTGCGGATATGAGGATGCTCAGGTGGATGTGCGGGCTCACCAGGTTGGATAAGATTAGGAATGAAGTTATTCGGGAAAAGGTGGGGTGGCCCCGGTGGATGAGAAGATGTGGGAAGCAAGGCTTACGTAGTTTGGGCATGTGTGGAGGAGGAGCCCCGATGCCCCGGTGAGGAGTTGTGAGCGTCTGGAGGTTGTTGGCGCGAGTCGAGGCAGATGGAGGCCCAAGAGGTATTGGGGAGAGGTCAGGCAGAACATGGCTAGAATGCAGTTACCGAGGATATGGCCCTTGATAGGAGTCTGGAGGTCTAGTATCAGGGTTGTCGGATAGGGGTTCCTTGTATCTTTCGCACTTCTTTACCGGTCTGGAGGTTTGGTAGGGCTCTCTATAGATGATTTGTGTATTGGTTTATGTTTTGAGATTAGTGCATGCCATTTTATTTATGGTTTATGTTTTGATAATTGTCTATGTGATTTTTCATAGAGTTACTAATGCTCTCCTGTTTTTGCTTTTTTGTTTTTGCTTCTGTTTTTATTTTCCTTTTCCTGAGCCGATGGTCGATTGGAAACAGCCTCTCTGCCCTTTCGGGTAGGGGTGAGCCGATGATCGATTGGAAACAGCCTCTCTGCCCTTTCGGGTAGGGGTAAGGCCCGCGTACGTATTATCCTCCTCAGACCTCACCTGGTGGGATTACACTGGGTAGTTGTTGTTGTTGTTAATTTCAATATCTAAAATGATTTCAATATCTAAAATGAGATAATGATTCAATGTTAATGAAAAGTAGATATCTCATAAAACAAGAGTTAAGACAACCTTGACCAAAAACCTTAAAGAATAGGCTACTGCAAGAGCAATTAAAACAGAATAACTAGTTTCTTTCTAAAAATAATAAATGAATGTACTGGACTTTAATGCATGTGGTTGTTCTCACACGAGATAATCTTTAAGAATATGAGGATGGTATTATGCAATAGATGCCATTTATGTGAAGCTGATACAATTTGTGAACCAGCTATTCATTCACTGCGACATGGCCTCACAACTGTCTCAGTTCTTTGTCAGTACTTTTTAGTGTGTATTAACTGTTATATGCCCATAACGGTAATGAATTGAATGCTGCGCTGGAACAACAAAGAATCTGGTAAGGAGTGAAGCATGATGTGGGACATTTGTCGTCGAAAGAGAGGTCAGAGGGTTTCTGAAAGCAAAGCTGAGAATATTCTCAGATTAAAGTACATATTTTTTACCTTTTGGCTTTTTGTGTAAATGAATAAAGTCAATGATGTAAAAAGGACAATGAACTTTCTTAGTCTCCTATTATGAAAGCAACTGAGGTTTAGTGATCAGATGTATACACTACACACTATTTTACGTGCCTTTTCACTCAATATATACTAGCACTTTCTAAAAGATAATAATACTATTTCATGAGTATAGGTTTAGTTCCTTCATGTGTCTTTAACAAATTGGGGGTGCCCCTTCGCATCAATGAAGACCTTGTAGAGGCTTTTTAAACTAACAGGGAGATTTGCCTCCTAAATATAAAGGCCACAAAGTAAGGCATTTTTATTAGCTAATAGAGGCATATAACTGCTTTAGGCATTTTTATTAGCTAATAGAGGCATACAGCTGCTTTCCTGGGGAAGGTTTGGGTTTAGGGTACATGGTAAAATAAGCAGAGTATTTGTTCACTATGTCGAAGTATGATTAACCTTCATTTTCTTCTCCGTTCAAGTATGCATTTCTTGGATTTGGCCCATAGATAGTAGTTAGAGCTTTACTAATTTGGCCTACATCTGAATTAGGTATGAAAAGAAATACATGGAAGAGGATGAAATAAAATCTGTTGAAAAGACACAAGTGGAGAGCGAAAAGCAGGTTTCATCAGCTGGAACAACTTCTAAACCAGTGGTTGAGTCAACACCCCAGACAAATAAAAAGGCAGCCTCATCAACGTCAGACCAGGATTTGGATGTTTTTCTCCTTGGAGAAGACAGCGATGATGGGCCAGGTACTCTATTTACACTTCAACATATTTTCCAACTGGTTGAACAACAGATTGCTCTTTGCTTATTGTTCTGTAGTCAATCTTTCTATCGCTGCTCTTTGCATGTCCCTCTCTTGTAACAAGAAGGAAAGCAAAAGTAAACGAATAAGAAGCAAGATTAGTCTGAACATACCAGCTTCAATCCTTTGTAGTATATTGGCTAGGTGTCATTTTCCTTTTCTCTACATGTCGTTATTGGTTTGATAAAAACTGTTGTCACAATTTGATTCCATAATAACAGTGGTAATTGTATACCTTACCTTTACAATAGTGATGATAGAATAAACAAAAAAAGTAAGAACTGTTGTAAATGTTCTGTCTTTCATTAAATTTTGGTTTGCACACAGTTAGTGTGTCCACTACACTCAAAATTGTGACCTTAATCTGTTGCCATCTAGAATAAATAAGATAATTCTAGAAAATAATTTTGATGCGGTTATCTATTGTTGTCTTAGATCTGGAATTACTCTCTCTGCTTGAAATCTTTCAGTTTTGGCCTTCAAATAGCATTTAGGATAAGTAGTACTTCATGCATACATGTATCACAAAGATCTGCAAGACAATTTCAGAAAACCTTATCAAAAGAATAAAACTTAAACATTTCCTTCTCTTCACAAATGTTAGTGTTCATAGTATTTGTAATGACATGGGACATCTCCATTTTTATGCGGAGGCTTGAAATATCCACAGTGATAACCACCAAAAACTTGTCTTAGTTTCAGTGTTGTAGAAGTAATAAGTTGCTTAACAAGCTGATAGGCTTTTCAAGCTTTATGAGTTCCATTATAACATCTTACATTTTATATTTCATGTCCATTCCTTTGTTTGTTTTCAAGATTGAAATATGTCGTTCCTTTTAGATTTGATTTCTTGTTGCTGTTGAAGAATCTGACCTTTAAGTAAATGTATTACACATTCTGAATGATCAGGTTGCAGCACATTGACTATCTGTTTCATTTTTCAGATGATGGGGATGATGCGTTCGATGATGATTTTGACAAGATATAGATTGGTGAGCCTCGTTCTGTTTTAAAAAAAAACACTGTACCAGTGACGTTTTTGCATCTCTCCTTCACTTAACCTAAGATAACCATAAGTCACTAACTTTGACATGTTTGAATCAAACACAAGAAATTGCTGTGTGATGTAAGTATTGTTGCACTTTCTAATGGGAGCTAACTTTCGGTATGTTAACGTATATCATAAAGCGGACAATCTGTATAGTGGATAATAAATTTCTGTGTGTTCGTATTTTTTTTTTTTTGATTTGCACCGGGGTGTCCAAGCCTCTAAGAGCGGGGACGTTCCCTCTAATGGATTTATCTGTGCACAACTCGTATCTGACATCATTAGGAAGTATGAGTGTATATGATATGATCAAATTGCTAGTCACTCAAAATCATTCCCAAAATTTTAAGAATAATGTATACGCTTAAGTTAACATTCTCTGAAATTTCCTTTATCGAAAAAAGAAAGAAAGATTTCTCCACACAATTCCGCAAGTCAAGGTTTTATGGTATCTAGAGTGGGGTTTAGGCATACTTTTGTTTGTGGTAAGCTCTACTAACTTGGACAGGTCTGCAGGAAGCTCTCAACATTGGAAGGTAAGCGCATAGCACTGGCTGCCTGCTGCTCGGAAAGCTTCAGGATGAGGTCCTTCTCAATGAGGTATTTGTATGGGATAGAATGACAAAGCTAGCTACAGAAATTAGTCGATATATACTCACCATATTCCATTTTCCCTATCCTTCCATCGTAGATTTTTTGGGTCTTATTGTTCTTTACTTTGTGTTATATTCTTTGCTGGAGACGGAAGAAAAAGGAGGTGGGAAATAGAGGTCAAATATATGATGGTGTTTTGAAGCTGTAAATTTGAATTCATATTTATGTTCGTCTTCGTTATGCTGTACTAGCAGTTATTTATTCATTGGATATCAACTTCAATATAATGAACCGTATATACGAGCTGCTATCTTTACTTTCGAATGATGGCTATTTTCCTTATCTCAAGCACCCTGTCTGTATTGTGCTCTGTCATTGTTATTTCTCCAGATTAAGAACTACAGCTCAACCTACGATACTGTTGCTACTGGAATAGAGCTGGATCTCGCATGTTAACATGTCTCAAGGATCATACATTTCCATATTAACTAGTTTACTAAAGAGTAGTTCCTTCAAATGGAGTGGTGAGGCTAAGAGAAACCTTGTGTGCTCTTATGAGAGCCATGACACAAGCTCATGGATTGGATTTCTTCTAGGCAGATTTCATCAGAACATTTATTATAAACCAATGCTAGTTACGTGAGATGGAGTTGTTCTACCGAAAGAGGTTAGACCATAGTTTTCCTAAGCAAGGCCTTGGAACCTAAGTCATAGGTGGATCCAAAATTTAAGTTTATCATTTTGTAAAACGATATAATGATAATTAAACCAATGAATTGTATTCCAAGATATATATTTTTATACATTTAATGTATTTTTTTAGTATAAGGTCTAGGTAAAAGTTACTGATTATACGTGAACCAATAACCTTTGCGCTAAGCATGTGGCTTATCCACCTTTTGTAGTAGTCTCACAAGCCGAAGGAAAATAGAGACATTACTTACAACGTGGACAGCTTATAATCGAGACTGACCATCACAATTTGAAGCTTTTGCTGAAGCATAGAGGCACAACTCACTATTTGAAGTTTTTGCAGCTATAATTCTCCCATTTTTTCAAATAATATGTGAACGAGTTCAATTAATTGCACGCATCTATATCCGGGAATAGAAAAAGTGATGTGGCACATCTTATTGTTCAAGAAAGTGCTTTATCTTTTTTCTCCCTTTTTTACTTTTTTAAAATCCAAATTGTCTTATCGAGGTAGACATTACATTTTACCTATTATCATTGAAAGGAATATGAAATTGATGCTTTTGTTAATCTCATTTATTACATCGCATCATTATCTCTCAATGAATAGCATACATCAGTTACAAAGAACGTTTTACCTATAGGTTTTCCTCAATTAAAAATATTCCCATGGCTTCACCCGTCTCTATATAATAATCCAATAATGGTTGCTAACTTTGCAAGTTGTAACCTTTCAGTTTCATATTAATGGAGAAAAAAAGAACTACTACAATCATGCAGTGAGCAGAGACTTATCTACAAATAGTTCTTTCGGCTAGGTTTGTATTCTTTTATCCTCAGTTTCTGACTAACCTTACAGGTTTTTTCAAAATTTCCGGCATTTCATTATTTATGACATATTCTCAGACTTCTGTTTTCCTGCATGTTGTGGTATTTTGGGATGCTGTAATTTTGGAAAATTTAGATATTTTGTCATCATCCTCTATTTAACGTATACAATATATCTCTTTTTACTTGTGTTCTGTCTTTATATTTTGGTTTACTGTCTTTCCTTTTCTTTTTTTTTTCTTCCCTTTTTCGGGTTTTGTTCATTTATTTACTTATATGACGAATTAGTTTATCGGACTTGCAAGACTATTCCTGAATATGCATATATGCCTTTTTTTAGTGTAGTAAAATTGTTGGTAAGAACAAAGTTCCCTCTTGTAATCATTTTATTTTATTTGTATTCCTACTATCTTTATTTTGGAATAAAGTAGGTTCTGAACTACATAGAAATTAAAGTTTGATGAATCGATTTATGTAGTCAATTCGGACAATTTTAATAGCGTCATAGTTTCAGACCATTTTAATAGCGTCATAGTTAATGTGTATATGAAAAGCGGGCCCCTATAACTTTTGCTTCTTCATATAGCAAGCATATTTGATCAATTTTTTTGTACAGACTTTAAAAACGCAAAAAAAAAAAAAAAAAAAAAAAAAGAAAAAAAGATAAACCACTTTCTTAAGCAATAAGATATGTCACATCACCTTTTCTATTTTTAGCTTTATATGTAACTTTTTAGTAGTGTTACTGATATTTCCTAAGTATTTGCCTAAAATTCTACGCCATGTTTCAGTTTATGTGAGAACATTACTATTTAGGAAGTCTACAAGGTTGATCTATTGACCATATTCTTCTTAAATATCTTATAAGTATTTTGAATTATAAATTATTATGATTTATAATACTTTTAATGTAGTTTTTAAATATATAAATTTAATTTTAAAAAAGTTGAATAATTTGTATCTAATTTCACGATCAATATTAAGAAATTTTGCTAAGTAACAGCAGGAAGAGGAGAAAATTAACATAAGTAGAAATAGGAAGGAAAGAAAAAATAATAGAGGGTAGAGAAGTAATGCACCTGAATTTTATTTATAGAATTAAAACTTGAGAGAAAGATTAAGGATAAAAAAAGAAGTGAAGAAAAAGAACCTGAAAGAAAGTATTTGAAAAATAATAAAGGATGGGGGTCTATAAGGAAAATGCAATTCAATGGATGAACATCCTAACATGGATTGACACTTATTATTATTTATTTATTTATTGAGAAGAGAATTTTAGGAAAGTTGAAGTCTCACTGTCTAATGAAATTAAAAGAAATCAAATACTCCTATATTTATGTATCTAAAATATAATTCAAATGAGAAAATATTGTATTAAAAACCAAGTAAATACTCATTATATAGTTTTCTGTTCAGAAAGTACTATAATAAAAGTTGCAATCATTTATGCTCTAATTCTAATGAAAATAATTATATTTGTTATCTCATGAAAATAACTAAATTGCATATTTGTGTATACGGAAAACTTAGCATATTCTATTTCGACTAAAGTCATTATTAGATTTAGTGATCTTTTTAATAATCGCGCGAAGCGCGGACAATTTGACTAGTTCAAACATTAAAATAAGAAGAGGGGTTGTGGGGTCAATATTAATAGCTCTAAAGTGGAAGTATTTTATTTTACACATTTGTGTCTTAGTGATTAGCTCAAGAAACTTTTATTTTACTTTCATGTTATTTTATTATTACTATCACTATTAAATTAGCTCTCATCAGCCACGCCAACCTCATGAGGCAGGGGACTGACTAGAACTGAGCTTAACGGCCTCGGGCTGAACAATTTTAATCGAATCCCACCGAACCGACAAGTTGGTTCAGGGTCAATCTCATATAGTGCATTTACTTTCCAACTACTTGTTATGTAGTCATTTCTCAAGAACCACATAAGTATATGTTTGACAAGTACACTCTATCACAACAGTTATTGTGGGTGCACTCGCAAAGGTGCACTCATAAAGCTTTCTTATTTTTTAAAAAATGTTTTCTGTTAAAATTATCATCATAAATAGTAGGAGTGTACATGGACCGAATTAATTCGATTTTTATCAAAATTAAATCAAATCAATTATATGTGTTTAGATTGGTTCGATTTTGTCGGGCTTTTTTATTCTATAAATATTATTTCAATCTTATGTTATAAAATTAGAGATAAAGCTTTGATAAGTGAATATATGTATAGTAAATATGGAAAAAATTGACAAACATATGATCTATTAAAATATTCTAATGGGAGAAATTTTTTAGTAACGCATGATAATTATTTTTTTTAGTCGTCTAACAATAATTTTTCATTAATTTACGCTAAGCTTAATACATGAGAGGATCCCAAATTTTTTTATATTTTCTAAAGAAAAATCACTACAATGTCTTAAAAATATAAATAAAATTTATAGATTTTTGGTTCGGATTTTTTTTTACTTAATACCAAACCAGGTCAAACCAAACCTAGTCGGGGTTTTTAATCGGTTTGGTTTGATTTTTCGGTTTGGTGCGGTTTTCCGGTTCGGTTTAAATTCCCGTAATAAAAGAAAGTAATATTTTTAACTGTATTATCTTTGAGTAGAGGATTCTTTTCTCTTTCAGTCTTTTGTGGTTGAAGCTGTAGACTGGCCGTAGAAGAACTATACTGCGTTCAAGTTCAAAGTTGCCTTCGTAAGAACGGACAGCAAACCTCAACTCATTTAGGATTGTTTTCCAACCTTTCCTCTGTTTTTGATAGGACGCACTTAAAATCAGGGCCGGATCCACCCTTATAGGTGGGGTGATATGATATCTGCTCGGTTGGTAAAATTATTATATATTTATATATAAAAAAAATTTAAACTAGGTTAAATATATACCCTTCTATCCCTATCCTCAAACTAGACCAAGGTGCAGGGGCGGTTCAATATTTTTGGTGGCCTAATTCAAAAATTTTGATAAGAGGTCTTAATTTTTGTTAAAGGAATTTTTATATTTTTATTTGAACTTTATTTTCATAACTTTTTAGATGTAAAATTATTAATAGCTTTCTTATAATCGATTTACAACTGATAGTATTGCTAATCTGATTCATTTAGCTTTTCGTGAGACATTGTTGATCCTAACAAGATTTTATCAATTTTAGTTTGAAAAATTTTCGGATGCACAACTGTTATAGTATATTATTCTATATGAAATATAGGCATTTGAAAAAAAAATAAAGTCTTCTTATCTTATTAAATATATGATTAGAGCCTTAAAAAAAATAATAAAGTCATGTTATCTTATTAAGTGTATATGATTAGAGTCTTATCTTCTGCTTGTAATATTTTGTTTAATCCTATGTAATTTGAAAAACAAGTCTAAGCTATCGTGACAAAGTGACTATTATGCTTTAATCGAGTCTAAGTTAATATTATTTTAGATTTATATCATCTAGTGATTTCGAT
>JASVEL010008745.1:0-183595 GCA_032618575.1 Nicotiana noctiflora | reverse complement strand
ATGTACTCACGTTGTAAAAATAATTTACATAATTATGTCACTTAAGTAATTATATATAACTCTGTTTAAAATCGTGACCTAAAGTAATTGTACTTAATTTACTAGTATAATAAGTTAATCTTTGAATTGTAGTGTATATAACAACTTGTCTGGATGGTTGTTACACGTCTTTTTATAATTTATCGTATTATATTTCTTGATAAATACAATATTTGGATAGAGATTGTCATCGTTTCATGATGTCACGCAATTTAGTACACTTAGGTTTTGCTGACAATTTGCTATATTTTTGTATGTGTGGTATATAATCAGTTAGAGAGTCGCATCAACAATTTAAAATTTTTTCTAAGGCGTCAGGATTAATTGCAAACCCAAACAAGAGCTGCATATACTTTGGAGGGGTAGATCTTGTGACTCAAAGGAAAATTATGAATATGTTGGGATACAACAAGGGAGAGCAACCATTCAGATACTTGGGTACCTTTGAGCATAAAGAAAATACCAATTATCTGATGTGAGCCTTTGATTTATAGGATGCTGAACACAATTTAATGTTGGACATCAAAATTTCTGCCCTATGCAGGGAGATCTATGCTTATAAAGGGTGTTTTGACTGCAATTCAAAATTTCTGGACTTAGATCTTTATTTTGCCAAAGAAGATTATTCAGTTCATTGATATAATATGTAGAAGGTTCTTATGGTCAGGAAATGTAGAGCCTACTAGAAAGGCACTGATTGCTTGGGAAAAACTATACTGCCTAAGAGTAGTAGGTGGCTTGAATTTTACTAATGTGGGATTGTGGAACAAAGTTGCTAGTTGCAGGTTACTATGGAATATATGCAAGCAGAATGAGAAGTTATGGGTACAATGGGTTAATGCTTACTATATTAAAGAGAATACATTATGAAGTACAACACCTAAGAATGCATCTTGGGTCATTCAACAGATTTTCAAGGCAAAGAATTAATTTGAAAATGCTGGTTACACTAAAGAAGAGGTGCAGAGGATGGACAACTTCCCAATCAAATAAATGTATAAAATCATGCAGAGGGAGTTTCAGAAGGTAATTTGGAGAAAATTAATATGCAACAATTATGGACTTCCAAAATGAATTTTTATATTGAGAATTGCAATTCTGCAAAGGCTAGCAACAAAGGAAAGATTAGCAAGATGGGGAACAAAATATAGAGAGCATATGTGAATATGTCAACAAGAGATAGAGACAGTTCAGCACTTGTTTTTTAATTGTGCAACGATAGGGACAATATGGCAACAACTGCTATATTGGCAAGGAATAGAGAGGAAGAAGCTGAAATGGCAAGAAGAACTGGCATGGATAGAAAGAGTAGCAAAAAGAAGAAGTGAAGGAGCATCTTTATGTAGAATGACTTTAGCTGCTGCAGTTTACTATATATGGCAAGAAAGAAACAGTGTCATCTTTAAACAGAAAAGAAGAATAGCAACAATCATAGTTAGAATGATCATTCAGAAAATTTACATTAGAGCCACCATGTTTCCTTTGTTAGAAAAAACTATGATCAATGTAAACTAGTACTCGGATCTAGTAGAGCAGTGATAGAGGATTGAAAAGTAGGAAAGTAAAAATGTAGAAGGACCCAAACTGGAGCAGCATATCCAGTGGGGTTAGTTTTTGTTCGGTTGTTTGCATGTACAAATTTTACTTGGTAAATAAAGTCAACTAATTGCCAAAAACAAGTATGGTAAAGATCTAAAATATGATTATTTCACGATAAAAATGACAAAATGAGAGAAAAAAATAAGGTAACAATGTCACCACACAAAATTCGTTGTTACATAAAGTGATACTTTCTATCGTTATGTAACGATGAATTTAACAATATTATACAATAAAATTTAAATAATAATTAAAATAAATATTATATTTAAAGTAACAATACGATATAATACAATAGGTAATAATCATCCAAACAAGCTGTAATTAAAATCCTAATGCTGAAATGTTTTAGATTTAAATCTTCTGGAAGTGTAAAAATTACACTTAATGTTTTTTATTGTTACTCTAGAACTTTTTCTTAAGTGTGTTTGTGAATATATGTAAAGATATATATACATAGTAGATCCTAAAATAACTCACATCCTACCATTGCCTCCGAAGGTTTAGGAGATAAGACTTGCACTTTTCCTTTTGTGAATTTCCATGGCACCATTTTCTAATTTCTTTTCTTAATCACTATCCACAAATTTCCATTTATTTTTGCTTCTCTCTGTCCCCTTCAGTATTTGGGAATAATTTTCCAATTCCTCCTCTTGACTTTTATCTTCATCACATTCTACATAGAATCATCTTGTCATTTCTACACATTCGTTTCTGTTGTTTTCTCCCTATAGTTTATATATGTTTAACGTAAAGGGTGGCTATGTTTAACACGCCCTTTGTTCTATCTTTTGCGCTTTTATTATCATTTCCTCTTCTTTTCCTTTTTGCCCCACGAATATTTCCACCAAAACACGTAGAAATCTCTATTCCTGATGAACTTGATGATCTAGCGTTATTCAGGCGTGCCACCCTTGCTTCCATTGATAGGGGCGGTGGTGGCACCACCAACCCCCGTCTCAAGATTGCTTTTCTCTTCCTCACCAATACTGATCTTCATTTCGCCCCTCTTTGGGATCAATTCTTCGCTGGTCACGATGGCCTTTACAATATTTACATCCATGCAGATCCTTCATCCAAAGTTTCGCCACCTGGCGGGCGAATTTTCAAGGGCCGTTTCATCGCGGCGAAGAGGACTCAACGTGCATCCCCTACCCTAATATCAGCGGCTCGTCGTCTTATGGCGACGGCCCTCTTAGACGACCCGTTAAATTCTTATTTTGCCCTCGTATCACAACATTGCATCCCTTTACATTCATTCAACTATATTTACAACTCCCTCTTCACATCTCAATTCCCTGAATATCGGAGCTTCATCCAAATATTATCCAACGAGTCGTACATGTGGGACCGATACGTTGCACGTGGCGAAAGTGCAATGCTACCTGAAGTACCGTTTGATAGGTTTCGGTTTGGGTCTCAATTCTTTGTTCTTACACGACGGCATGCATTGGTAGTAATTAGGGATAGGAGGTTATGGAGGAAGTTTAGATTACCTTGTTTGAATGACGATTCGTGTTATCCTGAGGAGCATTATTTCCCTACACTTTTGTCAATGGAGGATCCTGAAGGTTGTACACAGTATACATTAACTCGTGTTAATTGGACGGAGAGTGTTGATGGACACCCACGTACTTATTTTCCGGCGGATATTTCGCCGGAGCTTATTTATAAGCTCCGTGAATCGAATTCTACGTATTCTCACATGTTTGCAAGAAAATTCTCACCGGATTGTCTGAAGCCGTTGATGCAAATTGCAGACAAGGTTATTTTCCGGGATTAAGTCGGGTATGTTTATTTTAAAAAATAAATTTCTTATAATTGTAGCAAAAATATTTAGCTAATATTTGGACATATATTTGGTTGAACCTTGAAAAAAGAGTTGTTGCTTAAAAAAATTAATTTTTGGAGTTGTATTTTATTTGAAAAATCTTCAAGTCTTATTATGAGTGGAAGAGAAAAAATTGTCCAAAAACAGCCCTAAACTACTTTTTGGGATCTTTGAATTTTTCAAAATATGATCATATTTCATAAACAAAAAAATTTTAGTTTCTTTTTTGGAAAAAATAAAACCAAAATTTATAGTCAAACGGGAGCTTGTCGTTTGGTTATTGGGATTAAAAAAATACTAAATCTTATGGGAAAAATTGGTAGTACCATTTCATACCGTTTTTTATTCGCATTTCGTTTTTCATACTATAAGTAATATCGAAATAACTTTATAGAAAATTTTAGTATACTATTTCATACTAGATCTAACATGGAATAACTTATGGTAGGTTTAAACTTACGAATAAAACACCTAAATGATTATACTTTAATTGATTTATCATTTGTGTACCATGTTTATCATCAGATGCGAAGCATAATTTTGTCAATATTATTATTGATCTATCATTTTTGTTTGTTCATTGGATATTCTAATTTCTTTTTGAATCACCCAAATTACCATTTTCTAATAAATATTACACATGAAAATAAGGCAATTTTTCGTTAATTTTTAAAGAGCTGCATAATATTTTCATCGGCGTAGAATTCATTATGGTCTTACTCGTTTTCCCTAATATTGATTCATGATGAGATATATGGTTAAGAAATGACCTCCTATGACTAGTGACAATTTTAATATCATTTAAAAAATGATCTGATTCTACAAAGGAGCCGAGAGTCTTTCAAGGTTTGCGTACACTTTACCTTCTCCAGACCCGTATGATTTTACTAGATTGTTATCGTTGTTGTTGTTGATATAATTCTATATATTAAGATCTATATATTTTGTTATATTTTACTAATCTCTTGTAAAAAAGATTAGACGATTAAAATAATATTTGTCTTACTGAAGCTCGTTACTTTATTTGATTCTGCAGGTGATTTGAAATGTTGTTTTAGGTTATTGTAGGAACCAAATGCCTGAAGGCTGAAGCAGGAAGAGGCTGAGGTTCATACCAAAGCCCTCTCAAAATAAACAAATGCTGCTGATATTTGGTGGTTTCTCTTGTACATAAATTAGAGAACTGCCTTGGCTTTCTAGCTGGTTGGATAAAAACTTACTCGTATTGGGTGTTTTACACAAACTGTGAAACGGTATGATGGTCAAAATGGTGCTAATTATGTGGTTAGACTGCAGTTAGAGAAGGATTTGGTGCAAGGATAAGCAAAATGTAGTAAACATGCTTATCTCTTGTTCTTTCCTTTTACACATACTTTTTATGAGGTTTTCAATTTGTAACTACTACATACATATATATCCCTTATAATTTTATATATTATACAAACCTCTTCTTTTATATTTGTGTAAAAGAACTATATTATTATCTAGATGTAGAAGATTTTGCCACTAATCATGTGTGTCAATCTTGTTCTTTTTTAATTTTATTTGGTGTAACAAAATTATCTTATTTTATTTTAGTTTCTTAATGCTAGATGCATTCATTAATTAGTTCAGTAACAATAATTATGTATCAATCCCAAATAAGTTAGGGGCAATTATATGAAGTCTTACTTTTTCATTTAAGCTCAAGTTATATTATCGTCATATGAGGACTCATCACAAATTGGTAGTAATTTTTATGTTGGCGGCTAACGTACCATAATGCTCCTCCTGCACCTAAGTTTTGGGACTGGCAATGCGAGCAATGTCACATAGACAGAGTTTAAATGCTTTCATTTAGTACTTTATACTAATAGACGTCTTTAGGTAATATTCCTACTTAAAGTCTTGAATTGAAAAATTGACTTAATTCGACTTAAAAATTGATGATCTGCACTTCGATTTTCGTCCGATATTTGGTGTTAAATTTAGGAATGTGAACATTTTGTTGATTTAGTCTTGCAAAATACATAACCAAGAAAAAGAAATACATCAAAAAGTTTTGCCACTTCAGTCTTTGTTTGCTTCAAAAGTTATCATACACTTTGTGAATACGAAATAATATACATAAATTATGGGTCAATCATAGCAAGTCATAATAATTCAAGAACCATGTAAAAGATATTAATAAGCATTCCCAATTAGGGCGAGAAATATTGACAAGTTTTATTGATGATAATGATTTGGTCTGCCTCTCCATGAAGAGGTTCAGAGCCTTACAATCATGATATATTCTTTTGTGAGATGGTATTTTTCTCATCTGTTGTTCGCTCTCTCTTTCTCTCTTTTCGTGAGAGTCCCCATGGGGAAGGAGGGGAGCCCCTCATTAGGCTTCCTTTTCTGGTATTTATAGTTGTGAGCTGCATGAGCTGGCAGTTGGTGGCCGGGACCACATTGAGGTTTTATCTTCAGAGCGGCGGATGGGTCGTAGCCTTATTAATCGTATCAGGCAGGCATTAAATACCGTTAATTATGAGTGGTCATGCCACTTATTAATCTTGAATTAACCAGGAAAGGTGATTAGCTTCGTTGATTATTAAAGGGTCGGATTCTGACCCATAAAGAGCAATTTTTGTCGACATCGATCTAAAAGACTTGGAATAAAGAATGGATGAACGTCGCTCTGGTCGAGACCGTGCTCTTTATGGCGGCGGTCCGAATTTTGTAGAGTTTTTTGACATTAATTTTTCATATAATCAAGTCGTTGGTCGATCAAGGTAAGGTATCTCCTCGTCATGAGGGTGCATGATGTCGTTAGTGTAATTCGGGCGAGGTTGAGACTCGATTACGTTCTGGTCCTTAGGTTCGCTTCGGTACGTAACTGTCATCGGCGACGAGAGACGATCTGTATGTAATATGGCCGAATACATTGTAAGTAGTGTTTTTAGAGTTTTGAAGGCGTATGGTAAGTTTTGCCCGTATCGGCAGGGTTCTGCATTCGTTCCGATTAGCGAGACGACAACTGGAGGTCGAGTGGGCACTTCGTGGTGCTTGTCATGATGGCGCGTATCTTAGTAGAATCAAACCGTTTGACGGTTAGATATGCAGTTAATGATGTCCATTAGATTTCTCTAAATCATTTATGTTGCCTATAAAGGTGAATTGAGGCATCAGTTTCTCATTACTTCGTTATTCATCTGAGTGATTCTGAGGAAGCTTTTTCTTTCTGCAAATTTACCTTCTCTTTTCTTTTCTAGATTGCGATAACCTTCATCCTTCTCACAAAATTCTGTTATTTTCTCTTCAAATAACTAAGTAATGGCTGGCAGTTATTTATGTGAAGCTCTTCCGACAAACTTGTCGGTTAACCCTCCGGCAATTGAAGGACCACCTCGGGCAATGGGAGGTGCTGAGCAGGCAGAGACCGGAGGAATTTCATTAGTGGATAAAGTATTCCCCCAGCCCGGAGGTCCGGCGATTGATTTTATCGCTGATGGCAGGGAGGACCCTGTGGATGAAGCCCCGCTGATGGGGAGACTGGAATGGCCCGATTACGGGAGCAGGGGATCATTCCTACCCATGGTGATATTGTCCTCGCCTGAAGTGAGGAAAGGGTTCACACTGATCGAAGTGGATACTGCATCTTTTATGCATACCCCTTCAGGTTGGGGTTCAGGATTCCACTTCCCACGCTGGTGGTGGACTTTTGTTGTTACTACGGGGTGTTGATCGTCGCAGACTCAACCCTTAAAAAGAGTGGGCGCTAACAACTTTTACCTGATAGTGGTTTTCGGGGTCAATACCCTCAGGGAGCTTGATATTGGAGTCAAGTATTTGTGAAGACTAATGAAGTGTTGTAGCTTCTAATTTGACTTCTAACATTTTGATTTCTTTTTTTATCAACTAAATATATTAACTACAATTATGAACTAGATTATGCTAAATTGTAATTCTAAGATATATGCAATAAGGAGAAAACACTTGGGTCGTAGCACTTGCCTAGGTGACTAATTAACGGGTATATAATGCTAATGCAAGGATGATAGTTAAGGGAAAATTGGATAACCGTTGCACTTTAGTACTCACTCTCACACCTCTTGGTAGAGAGAATGATTTTGCCCATTTGACTCTCTTGAGACCAATTGGGTAGGCTAATTTGCCCAAGCAACTTTAAGGTTCAAGTTGGGTAATTACTCGCTCGAGGTTTAACCCATTACTTGGGAATACCATTCTCATGGGTCCATCCCAAATTCTTGTTGGGTTGATTGAGAGGTCATAGACTCTCTTTCTCAAGTAGAGTCAAAACCCTCTAAGCTAGACTTAGTGTTTGCAACCACCAAATCCAAGTGAAAACATACAATCACCCCAAAACCAAACACCCAACATCATCCAAACATTAAGCAAGAACATCCATTATTTACCCATACTAGGGTTGAGCCACAACCCTAGCTAATGAGTTTAGCTAGATATGGAACTGGTAGAAAAAAAAAGAAGTAATAAAAAAAATTGACATAATAATGAACTACAAATTTAATACACTTGAATCCACGTTCAAAAATAAGGAAAATAGCCCAAAATAGGAAAATAAATGTTGCCGCATGCTCATCTGCTCGTACAGTGTAAAAGAAACTAACCTAAAAAAGTAAAATATTCTATTTATACTACACAAGAAAAACTAGACAAAAATGCCCCTGAGAGTCTGTCGCGGACTGCATGGAAATGACATGCGACCGCATAGGGTAAAAGGCCTTCAATATTTGAGCTTCTGGGTCTTGGAATGCGGACCGCCTAGAAATTCCGTGCGGCCGCGTAGGTTGAGTCACGCGGCCGCGTAGGTTGAGTCACACGGACCGCGTGGAAATGATGTGCAGCCGCACAGTTGATTGTACTCCAATGTGGACTATCTGATCATTCACCCACGCGAACCGCACTGTTTTGGTGTGCGGCTGCGTGGGATTATGACTTTAATCTGAGCTTATATTTCTTCATCATTGCGGACCGCATAGAATTATGTCCAATCCTGCAGGTTCTCTGATCATTACCTATGCATCCGCGTGGCAAAACAGTGCGGAGCGCACAGGTTTATTAAACTTGGTTATTTGCATAATCATCTTGTGTGGCCGCATAACAAAGGTTGCGGTCCGCACAGTTCATTTAACTCACACTTAAGCTTATCTCTTGACGCTTGGCAGATTTCACTCCTTCCTGAGCCGATTTGTGATCTTTATCATCTAGTCGCTCAAACCTGCAATCAAGCGCAACTTCTAAGCAATTCAGGACTAATCTATATCAATTTATGCACAAAACTTAGGCAAAAAGGGGTATAAATCATGTAAAAATCACAGTTATCAACTCCCCCAAACTTAAACCTTTGCTTGTTCTCAAGCAAACAAGATAAGAACTACCCCTCAATGAAAAACATCCAACAAATTCCTGTTTTGTCCTAGGGTAACCTCAACAGCATCTACTGGGACTAACAATTGCCCTCAATGCAAATGCATCATCAACACATTTAAAACTTTGAAAAACTTGTGGATCAAGTGTGACACAAGAGCCTTAAGATTTGACACATTTCAGCAAGGAACCTTTCTCAAGTACTTTGGTTATTGTGGAACCCAAACTCACACATTCTCGACTCTCCTTAAGTGAACCTCACCATTTAGAGTATTTGCACACAAATTGAGGTGGAAGGATTTCTCACTCATCTCTCACAAATAAAAGACCCTAATTCCGACTCTAAGTACCATATGTTTGCCCTTCATGTAAGTATCCACTAATGTAGGCTTCCCTCAACTCAAGATCATATAGGGCTTTTGAGGAGACATTGTGAAGGCTCTTAGGTAAGGGTAGGATATGTTTTCGTTCACATGATTTTAGTCTTCTCTTAAGCACTTCTTTTGGTTCTTTTGGCATACTTTTTTGACTCATTTGAGTATTTCTTCTTTCAAGGGGTTAGAGGGACACCGTGTCACTCTTTCTTTTGCAATTCAAAACTTTTTTCCTTTTTGTTCACCTTTTTCACATCTTTATCACTTGTTTGTTGACTTTGGATCCCCTTTTTGGGTTTTATTCGGCTTTGTCTTTCTTTTTGCCTATTCTCTTTTTAATTGCCTTTCTTTTTTTTTTGCTTTTATGCCTTTTTACCACATTGGTGCCTTTCTTGCCTTTCCCCCAAACATAGATATTTTCCATTACTTAAGGGAAGATTTGGGTGCCAAGAGAGAGTGTCATTAAAATGGGTATAGGCTTGTAACCTTTGGTTCATTAAAGAAGAAGGTTTAAGGATCAAAAAGGGTGAACTAGGGATAATTATATTGGTAGGTCATGAAAAGGATCAAAATAGTATTGTTGGATCAAGGATAGCCTACAATCACTTCTCCAGTCAAGTTCCACCCATGATTTCGCCTCAACAAACATTTGGGGCAGGTTCTAGACCATTGGCATGGTACTTGGGCTCACAAATCAAGTTCTCACCACACATACACTCAAGGATTGCCAAAGATGGAGTCGAGGGCCCACAACAACCTCGAATACAATTCAAGCGCACAATGGTTCGACATAACCATATGATGATTGTTTGGTCAACACAAGAGTCTCAAGGCCACGACTTTCACCATCCTAAACACAACTTAATTTCTTTGACCATGAGATCAAAGGCAAATGTGTTAGACCCAAGTGAAGCTTTGTTTGAGTTACCCTTAACTACCAAAAACTTGAAAATCAAAAGAAAAATCAAAAACTAACTCAACCCTTAAGAAAGTTGTCATACTATCTATCATTGGGAAGAGCCACCCAGTTCACACAACACTCTACCCTTGGAAAGAACCGTGGCATAAAGAATACCAAGGGCTTATTGCGATATCCAAAACAAAACCAAAACAAGGCCACGAGCCTAACCTTAAAACTATCACGAAAATTCTAACGAAAATAACAAAACTAAAGAGAAACCATCAACTGCTAACCAAATGAATATGTACACCAAGAGAGTAGAATATACAATTAAAGGGATTCCGAATTAAAGTTTATATGCAATCCAACTATGTCTACAAATGTACTGAAAAGAGAGAAAGAGAGAAAAATATATACAATAATCCAGTTTAACAAAAAGTAGGGCCACACCCCTACGAATAAGAGCTAGCATTGTCCCCAATGCTAATTACCAAATATAACATCAAAAAGAAGGAGCAAATGATATAGAAAATAGCCCCTCAAGCCTCATCTGCTGGCCGATGCTGCTTAGTGGCTCCCATGTCCAATGTACCGATAGGTACCTCAGACTGGTCCCCAGCCTGCTGCTGCTGTGCTACTGGGACAGGTGCCTACTCCTGGACTGGTGGCTCAGCTGAATGGGCACCGGAAGGATCCTCATGCTTCGTGGCCACTGCAATCACAACTCCCTCAGTTTTGGGGAGTTTCCTCTTCTTCCTGGGTCTAAGCTCCTCAACTGGTGGCTGCTCGATAGGGGTATGTATAGCAGGCTCTTCAAATACTAAGTCTAGTGGTAGCTGATCCGCCACTAGCTTGTCCACCTGTACCTTCAGTGCTGCTACTGACTCCCTTGAAGATTTTGTTTTCTCAACTTCCTATGCTCTTTAGCTAGGCTCTTCAGTGCCTTGCTATGGTCACCAACTGCCTTCTCCAATGAGTCCTGCTTTGACATCATCTATTCCTGGTTGGCCAGGATCTTCTTTAAGGTATCCTCAATAGATGCAGGTACCTCAACAGTCATCGGTGCTCTCTCCGCCTATACAGCTGCTGTCAAAGTGGACAACTTGGATGTTGCTACCGACATCCAGTTGTTCAGACTGGTTAGTGAATGAGTAGGCTGGTTGCGGTGAATATGTGAGTCTTGGACACCGGAATCACTAGCTCAACTGAAGTAAAAGGTGGTGCTGTAGAAGGCCCTGGGGGCAATGAGCTGGGATCAATGGACTGCTCAGTGGCAGCTGGCTCATCAGACTAGCCAACTGCGGAAGAGGTGGAGGCCTGACCCTTATTGGCATTCTTCGGGTTGTCAGGGCCCTTTTGAACATACCATGAATAAGGGCTCACCGGATGTACCTTCACATCAAACTTCTTCTTTTCTACTCCTAGCTCTCGGAAATACATAGTCAATGTGTTAGGGAAAGGGTAGTTGGTCTTGGTTTCATTGCCCACAGTGGAGATCACCCTATGCATAATATTTCCCACATTTTATGGGAACCCAGCCATAATAGAGGCAACTAAGACAACATGATCAATGGGGACGGAATGATCATGTGTGGCCAGATCAAGCTGATTGCACATAAATGTCAACCACCCTTTTGCTTCGAATTTGAGGGTGTTCCGATATATTTTCTCCTGGGCCTTGAGCCACACCAACACTGTACTTGGAGCTGCTAAAATTTCAACTAACCATGGGCGAGCTTCTTCCTTCAGGGCTAATTTCTCCAGGTATTGTGACTCATCTTCATCGGCGAACCCCAAGAAGTCATTGAGGGACTTCCCGTCAAAGAGCACCACCTTATCCTCACTTTAGTAGATGTGGACCCCCGAATGACATGGTAGACATTGGTTTAAAATTCTTTAACCATATGCTCATTGGCCATATCCACTCGTTCCTTGAAGAAGCCCCAACCTACCCTCGTACGAAATTGAGCTTGTACATGAGGGTTGTGAGGAAGTAGACCTGCATCAATAAACCACCTCTCCGGGACGAGTTTTCTCTTAGGCCACCATTCCCTGAACCGGTGGAAGGCAATTTGACTAACAAACCTGACCTCCCACACTTCTGGCTTCCTAGTCCGCTCTACACCCCCTACCTGAGGCTCACCTCCCTCAGCTAGCTCTTCACTGTCCCCTAATTGTTCTCCACTCTCCCTTGATAGTGAAGCTGTGGGAGAAGTGGAATATTTATCATCACTGCCCTTTTTAGATCCGGACCCATCAGACGAGTCCGAAGATACCACATTCATTGCCTTCTTGGAAGTGGCAGCACTGGCTTGATCGGGAGATAGGGAGTCATGGAGGCCAACTGACACAAACATATGCGTGAGGGAAGACTCTGAAGTTGCACTCCTCGAGGGTGCACACTCACTCCCTGTTCAATGGGAGGCAGACTTGTCAGCTGTTCGGATTATCTTCCGGGTTTTCTTTATGTTGGATTTAACCTCGGGAGTGAGTTTGACCACCCTTCTTCCTTTTCCCCCTCGGGAAGAACCACCTCTCCCGGGTTGCTTATCTTTGCCCCCACATTGTGATTATCCACCTCCACGATGTTTAACCATTTTCTGCAAGAGATGCAAGTCTATAATGTTAGTGAAAGCATAGCAGAAGTAAGCAATGTAACAGTGAAATCCCATGCGTACAGTGGTGCAGTCAGTGGTCACGCGGACCGCACAGAAATGTCACGCGGTCCGCACAGGCAAAATAATTAATAAACAAACTCTTTGTAAATGACCTACGTGGATCGCACAAAAATGTTATGCGGACGCATGGGACCAAAGCGGACCGCACAGAAATGGTATGCGGCCGCGCAGGTCCAAGTTCTGAAAAGTATAACTCTCTGATGATAGGCCACGCGGTCCGTATTGTTTTGGACCGTGGCCGCACTGAAATCACGTAGATCGCACAAAAGGGCACGTGGACTGCACAAAAGGTCACGCGAATGTGCAGAACAATTGTGTATCATTCTCATCAAACTCACGCGGACTGCACAAAAATGTTGTGCGACAGCGTAGGGCAAACTTTTACTGGGCAGTTTGGTCCAATTTTAATCAACATAAGTGTCCCTACTTAGTATTTTTGACAAGAAGATTATGCCCAATTTTGACATGAATTTAGCAACCCTATTCTAACAGTCAATGAAAATAAAAAATAAAAATTGGAAGAAATTAAGAATTTAGTCTATTTGAAATCAAATAAAATGAACACAAATTAAATTAAAAGATGATGTCGAAGTGAAATGTTACCAAGGATTAATGGAAATGCAGATATGTGCCCAAATCGTGGATGAATAGTGAAAATGTGGCTTCAGATGAAAAAGAGCGAAAATGATTAAACGAGGCCCTAGGTCCCTATTTATAAAGAACTGTGGGGCCCATGACTTACCCACCTGCGCGGCCGCACAGGAATGGCATGCGGACCGCGCAAGGTTTTCCACCTTTTTTCTCTTAGGACAACCCACGCGGACCGCACTATTTTGGTGCGTGGCCGCGTGGGAAAACTTCAGAAAGCTGAGTAATTCCACAATTTCCACGCGGACGACACTGTTTTGAAATGCGGCCGCTTTGGACAACTTCAGAGAGATGGCATTTGAGTCCAAACTCACGCGGACCGCACACATATGGTCACGCGGCCGCGTGATAACTGGTGAGATACTGCCCAATTTTATTTTGTCCTGCACTATTTCAACATCATCCCTGCAACACTTCACAAACCATCAGCTCAAAAATCCTACTCTACAATGGAAAAACAAAGAAATATAAAACACATGTGTTGCCTCCCAAGATGCACCTGCTTTAACATCGCGATGCGATGCGGGTTACCATCATCTTTACTTCAAGTGAATAAGCGCCACCACGTGGCTATCATCAACCTTTCCCAAGTAATGCTTGACTCGATGCCCATTGTGAGCACGTGATTTTTACCCCAAGAAATTAATTCTAAAATAAAATACAAAAAATGATTTTTGATTGCAATTGTTTTGATTAGTGTGTAGAAAATACCAGTGTTTGTTTTAATTGTTAAAAAATAAAAATGAAAGAAATTTGAAATGAAATACAAAAGGAAATCAATTAAAAATATCAAAAAATATAGGTAAATACTAGGAGATTGGGAAAAATTAAAGAAAAATACAAAATTTTGAAAATAAAAGAAAATACATCAGTATAAAATAAATACAAGGAAAATAAGTATAAAATGCAAGAAAATACAGAAATTAAATAAAAAATACAATTCAAAAATACAAAATACAATTGTGAAATACCAAAATTGGGCCAAATACATGAAATATTAAGCCCAAATGCACAACACAGACCAGGCCCAAGCTAATTGAACCGTCCTCTCCAGGTATAAAACCAAACGACACCGTATAAACACACCAAATCTGGGCCGTTGATGATTTGAATCGAATAGACCAGATACGATGGTGGCTTTGAACATAAAACGACACCGTTGAGGAATTAAATCTTAGCCGTCCATCTCATTAAATCAAACGGATGAGACCAGTGTTTCAATTAAGCCAAATGACGTAGTCTAGCAATTAAATCTCAGCCGTCTATCTCATTAATCCAACGGATGGGAATAAGGATTCATTAAACCATACGTCGTCGTTTTGAAGGCCAAATGATCTTGGCCGTTCATCTCAACCAATCCGATGGATAATAACCAACAATATAATTTTGATATATAAATCATACCCCCCCCCCCGTTCATTCAGATCAACACACACACACACCTCTCATAACACAAACCCTAGCCGCCCTTCTACCCTTCTTCTCCCTCCCCTTCTCTCACAAGACCACCGGAACCCTACCGGTGGTCACCCTTCTGTCACCCTCCCCGGCTTAGGCCACTCATCTGAACACCCATCTCCACCTTCCAACACCTTTACTCCATTAAACTCACCCCAGAAAACCCACCAGTCTCCCATTCTTGAAACTCCGATCGCCGGAACCCTAGCTGGCGACCACCAGACGATGAACCAACCCTCTACCTTAACACCCCAGAACTGCATTAAGATGATCTTTCACCCCATCTTAGTCCCACACCTCGAATATACCCCAAACCCTTCGAATATCAAAAAGTGTCTCACCGGAACCCTACTCCGGCGAGCACCCAAAAACAAAACCTTTCAAAAACCTCACCCTAAGTCTCTGACTACCCTTTTACACACTCAAATCAACTTCCAAGAGTCTGCCTAGAAAGATTCATCATTTAAGAGACCCCAAGTCTCTGAAATGCTGAAAAATTCAAGAAAATGAAGAAAGCAAGAAGAAAAGAAAGAAAGAAAGAAAGAAAAGAAAAAAAGAAAAGGAAAGGAAGAAAACCCTAAAAGCTAAGTATCTTAAAACTTTTGTTCCGTGCTTTTTTGTGTTCTTATCTGTTAAAACTTGGATCTGCTTAGAAAAATCTCTATGCATTCTTAAATTGATTAAATACCACTGAATCCACATCTGTTCTATATTTTCTCTTCTGTGTATTTGTGAAAAGACATGAGCTTATTACATGTGTATGCCTTAAATAAACTAAGTATTCTTAGTTCTAGATATACCTACCTGTAAATCATATGCTATTAGTTATATTATGTTATTGTTAAATAAATCCTATCTCGACTAGGGATTGGATTAGTTGGAATTCAACCATTACCAATTTGTCTCTCTGAGTTCTAATTAATTTTAAAGTTAGTCGTAATAAGGGCTATTTGTGCAAGACTAAATAAAATTGGCTACGTTTGCGAAGTGATTTATATGTCTGCTTCTTCTGAACTTCTGAGTGCTTATGCACATTTATGTTATATGTGTAAAATATCTATTGTGGTTATATTTGCAACACAGTGTGAGTCTTTGACTTTGTAAAGTCTATTTGTGACTATCTTTGTAAGATTGGTTAATCCTGAAAAGGTTACCTAGTTTGAAACTGGCTAAAACTTAAAACTAGTCTCCGGGGTTATATTTTAAATATGATGATTACCCCAAGTCTTGGCTGACCTAATGATAGGTCGGGTAAATATCATTGAGTGTAAAGGGCAAAAGGGGAAAGGGAATTGGTATTTCTGTAGATTACATAGAGGTAATGAGGGTATAAATGACTTTAATGCTTGGTTTTACTGAAAATACATGAACAATAAGGGGTAGATTAGGCATAGTTAAAAGGCAAATGTGTAATAAACCTTAGAAAGTGAGGGCAAAAAGGTAAATCCGCCCAATAGAACAATAAGGAATAGCCTAGAACTTTCTAGCAGGGGTTAAAGTGTATTTCCGTTAGAATTCTGCTATATTTAATTGATTTAATTGAAAAAGAGCTAGGGTGGGAAATAGAAATAACTAATTCAAAATTCCCTCCCAAATTTATTCTATAAATAGGCTGTTTCAAGCCTGAAAAGGGGGTTCCCAATTTGAGAGTTCTGAATTCTTAGAGTTGAGGTTTTGATTTCTGGAGTTCAAACTTTTGGGTTCCAACCTTCAGATAATTATGGGTTCAATTTTCTAGTACACAATCTTAGAGTCGGAAAACAAAATCACAAAAAAGAGTTGTGAAATTTCATAACTCTACTGGTCTTCTACTTAGCATACAATTCGAGTACTATTTCTGGAGTCTTTGCTGGTTGTTCCTATGTTGTGTTTACTTCAACTTAGCTTGGATTTCTTTTTGCTCGAGTTATTTGCTGGTTGCCTGCCGAGTTTTGAGACTTGCTGTGTTAATTGCTCCTGTTCGCTGTTGATATTTGGCTGCTGCTATTGTTGATTTCTCTTCTCCTTCATCCCTTAGAACTCATCGTTTCCTCTTATTTGATCAGGTACACTACTATCTCCTGAAGATGTAATTGAAACATGATGAAGGAATGAAATTATTGATTAATTTTGTTGAACCTGTATTTCCGTTTTTTTATCGTAGTTATAATTTGTAGATATCTTGTAATTCATTTAGGAATGGGTTGTAATAAATACTAGACTATACGAACTCGATTCAGATAATACTGTAGTAAACGTATCTAGTAGGTTATTTATAACGATCACCTAAAAAATAAGATTAAAACTGGCTTAAAACTTAGCTAGATAACCCAGATCCATAACTATTATAAATTAGATGTGTAATACTTATAATCTAATATTTCATTAATCAAGTTCTAAATCAGGAACCATTTAATTTGAAACATGAAGTAGTTGAATTTCAAATCATGACACTGTTTTAATATTACTGCAACTAGACTAGCTATAAACTTGCATTCAACTTTGTAAAATAGCAATCTGAAACATAGTTGTAATCTGAGCATGCTTTAGTTAAAAATGCAAAAAATGTTATTTTCAGTTAAAGTGGATAGATAATTCTACAACTAGTATTGTTAGCCGAACAACGAAATCATACTCCTTTAATTTACCAGTTGAGTAACACATTGATTTAAGTTAGATATTAAGGGGTATAGTTAGTTGTAAGAAATTGAAATCAGTAATGATTAAAATGTAATTTGGCATTGTTAGAAACAGTTAATTGTTAGTATTGAATAATATTTGTTTGAAATGCTGTTATTGAAATGTTAATTTGCCTTAGCCCTGTTTTAGATAGTGATAGTCTGGGCCCAAGTGTGAAAAGGGCCCAGATCCGGTTAAAACGTCTTTTGAGTCTGTAAGATCAGACACGAATAATATTGACTGGGCTGTAATTGGCCAGTTGCATCTTGGTGCATACTGATGCATCAGCCCAAAGTCTAGGCCCAAGTAATAAAAATGGCCTAGACTCTTGCATACAACTTTGTAAAATAATTCTGAAACAGTTATACTTAGGACGAAAAACCAAAAATAGAAAACGTAGCTCATTTAAGATTGGACTTTAATAAAATAGGGATGAGCCTTGTTACAAAAAATGAAAACACACGGGGCCCCCAAATAAGTCTCAACATAAAAATACTAGATTCGGAAGGGCCGTTCAGCGAATTTCACGGTCTTTCCCAAAGTTAATAAAGACGTAGATACTTTAGGCGCGATTAATAATATTACATTCCTAATATGTGTGTACATTTATGTGACCCAAATCCAAATCCCGGTGAAGTTGAAATGCACTAAAGTCACGGGTATACTGGTACGGTGTGACTCGAAATGCGTTTTCGCGACGTCGTAATTCTTAAAAATGACAAAGTGGGACATTAATAATGCATAAAAATGAAGTATATAAAGAAATCAGATAAAAACAAATACGGCAGTTGAGCGACCGTGCTAGAACCACGGAATCCGGGAGTGCCTAACACCTTCTCTCGGGTTAACATAATTCCTTATCCGGATTTCTGACTTTGCGGACTGTTAAACAGAGTCATAATTTCCTCGGTTCGGGATTAAACCGGTGACTTGGGACACCATTATTTTCCCAAGTGGTGACTCGAAAAATTTATAAATAAATCCCTTTCTGAATGTCCTTTAATTGGAAAAACTCCTTCCCTGTTATTATTATATCCCTTCCACGGGTGTAGTATTAATAAGCGGTATAAGAAAAAGGAGGTATGCCAGCTCTGGCGACTCTGTTGGGGAATAAGAAACCCAGAACTTCGGTTTGGGGTTTAATAATTCGAGCTCAGTTAAATTGTTGTTTTTGTTTATATCTGATTTCCCTATATGCTTTGATCAACCAGCTATATGTTTACCGCTTTGATATTATGTGAACTGTATATAAAAATTGTGCCGAAAACCCTTCTCTTCATACCTTCGGGGATGTGCTTACTAGTTGAGATTCCCCTTTCTGTTAAGTCATACCCAAATAAGAAATAGAGGCCGAAAAAGTTACAAAGCTGGACAATCCCGCGCGTCCCCGGTACGTAGCCCCTCCTCGATCCGAGTTGTCCGCTCGGGTACATAGTCTAGTACCAATGAAAAATCAGGATATTGAGCCTAGAATTAGGACGACTATTTGCATCATATCTGACTTAGGGGACTCAACACAGGGGCTGGATCCGTCTAGGATAGGTAACTAGAATATCAAAGACCGAGCATGATTATATATTGCATTTATTTGTCCTGGACTATTTTGATGACCGGCTAAATACCTGAAAACAAAAAGAGAGAAAAAATAGCGATTTCTAGAATAGCAATTCTTAAATACTGACGAAACGCTCAGGTTAACTTTATCAAATTAGTCTGTCTAAAAACAATTTGACCGAACTATGTTGGTTTGATTGTCACCACTAGGCGAGATACGTAGGCAACCCATGACAGATCCAACCACCCCTTTTCAAAAAATAACCAAAAAATTGTCAAGTTTTTAATTTTTAATAAATCAAAGTGATGCCATTTTTGAAAATAGCCGAATGTTCCGAAAGGATGCCGGAAGGCTGTTTGCGCAAAAATGGCCACTTTTTGAAATCATTTCCCTTAAATAATAACAGCCTTGAAATCTTCGAACGAAGTATTGAAAGGCTGAGTTCACAAATAAGGATTCTTTTGAAGAAAATTGATGAAAAATTTTCTTTGAAAAAATATTTTGTTTTTGAGTCAAATAATATGAGTTTAAATCACCTTTAATAAATGTACAATATGAGCACAATGCAAAACGAACCCTTTTAACTAATGAATAAGATCCGTTTGGAGTTACGATTATGGTGGAATGATTTGGGCCAAGATGGACAAGATTGGGTCAAGAAATATTTGAAAGATCTTATTGGGCTACTCGATATCGTACCTCGAGGCAATATTATTTGAGAGTTAGTTGCCTACTGGGATCCCACACACAATGTGCTCCACTTCTCGGACTTTGAGCTCACTCCGATATTGGAAGAGATTGCTAACTACATCGGAAAGGGTGAGGCTCCCTTAAAAGACAAGTATCCGGTTGCTCCAAGAGCTATCACTGTGCATAGATTCCTCGGCTCTTTGAAAATAGCCAGAAATGTTCACAACAAAGATTTGGTCCACGGGTTTTGCACCATGAACTTTATATACCGCAGATATGGTCACGTTGGAGGATTCAATTTTCCAACGAACAACTCTCCAACAAAGCAAATCGGGCTAAATGGGAGGAACATAGGCGCTTTGCCTTCATGGTAGCCTTTCTTGAGCTAATACTATTTCCAAGGAAAGACGAGAACATCGATATCAGAGTTGCCGGGATTGCCAGTACTCTCCTTACACAGGACAACAGTACTTTGGAACCAATGATAGTGGCCGATATCTTTCGTTCTCTCACAGCCTGCAAAGCGGAAGATGATTTCTTAGAGAGGTGTAATCTACTACTTCAGATGTGGATGATAGTGCATTTATGCCACCACCCTCAGTTTTTGAATTATGGATCGTCTGAAAAGACTTGTATCGAAGAATTATACATGAGGACAAAAGATGCCAAGTTGCTAGAAGGATCAAAAGGTTGGGTCACCTACTTCCGATCACTTACTGCTAGCCAGAAAGAATGGGCATATGGATGGTTGCCCATCAATGAAGTTGATTCATGTCCAAGCAACGGTCGTAGTTAAAATAATCCGGTCAATTAAGTCCGAGTCGATCCCACAGGGAATTAACCTATCAACTGCAACTTCCAAAACCCAATAACACTTCTAAAGCAGCTTCCCAAACTTTTGAATATATTTTTGTGGAATATTTTCTACTAACTAACTTTTGCAAGAATTTAAAGACTTGAAAGAAAGAATTGAATGTTGTGTAAAGAATGAAGAGAAAGACTAAGGTATTGATTTCCCCTTATTGATGGAATTCCTTCTATTTAAGCTCATACAAATTTTCAATATTATTCTATCAATCATGAATGCTGTGTTTACCGTAATTCTCTCCCGAGCAACTACAATAATTTACTATTGCACTCTTCCGAGCTACCCTAGCTAGCTTTAATTTGAAAAGTTCACATTAGATTTCACCCAAGGTTTCGTTATTCCTAACCCCACCTTTACGCCTACAATTATAGATTCCTCCAATAATCTAGGTGTGGTGTTGTTCAACAATTTACCTAAATATGCACTCTTTTCCAAGTTATGCACACTAAATAGGCACAGCTAATTGGGGATCCTACCAATTAACTACGACAAGAACGAAGTTGAACAAATAGAAATCTAGCTAACAATTTGTTATCACATAACCTAGAAGTTTATCACTCAATAGGTTCCATCAAAACCTTAGATAAAGAATTAGCTACTCATAATCAAAGAAACAAGATAGATAATTGAATTCATAAGCAAAGATTCAATGTAAAAGAAAGAAATAAGTTGAGAGAGTTCTCTTTTACTAGTTATCTTGCAAAAGTAGTGAATAATACAATACTTGCCTCTCTGGGGCGAATCCTATTCTTATATAGAGGATTTAGGTTATAACATTTGAGTTTTGACAAGTTTAGCCTTCAAAATTTTGGCGTCATCCGCGGTCCGTGAGCCTGTTTTTTCGCGGTTCGTCCGCAGTCGCGGATGGACCGTAGATGAACAGCATCGCGGATTCTTCTTCCTATTTTGTACTGCAAACTTCACTCTTGCTGTACACTTGGCCTTTTTACCATCTTATGACTCCAAAATTGCTCTTTTAGTCTCCAATGACTCATGTGTACCTATAACACACCAAAAAAACTAATAAAAGCATTTTGTCATCATAAACAATATCAAATTAACAATAAAGCGTAATTGTTTAGGGCATAATTCAAATTCACCTATTATCAATACCCCACACTTAAACCTTTGCTCGTCCTCGAGCAACCTTAATCACACTTTAGGCCAATTTTATTAATGTCTCCCCCAAAATATGTCACAAAAGCTATCTTTCATGATTAACCTAAGACATGCACAATCCTTACCTAACCGTAAACTCAAATGCCAGCACATTATTTCTTACTCTAATTATTATCACATACTTGCAAATTTACCTTTTCCTTCTTGAGTTACATTCCCTCACGCAATTTATTAAGAGAAGTTCCAACACATAAACAATTTAGGACATGGAACTTATAGATATAGAAAAAATTCACTTACTCTAAACAAAGAACATTCATATGCATACAGGACACACCATAGGCTTGCCCCTAGTGTAATACTCCACTAATCGAGTTATTCAATCATAGATCAAGAGGTCTTTAAGGGTTGTAATGTTGGCTCTGGGACGGGTAGGAGACTTTTGGTTATAATGGCTAACCTCCCTAAGCACTTTCTTTCTTTTTTCACAACTTCCCTTTTGTTTTCTTCCTTATGTCTCCCCTAAACATTCCTTCACCTTTATTTACTTTTAATCCCCCAATTGCTTTTGTTGGTGTACCTGGCCTTTCTATTTTACATATATACATTGATTCTTTTTTTTTTATCATTGCTTTGCAACGCATTTACAGTATTTTTGCCAGTTCACCATTTTCTACCATTCATTCTTGATTTTCCCTTTTTTCAACTTCCCTTAACCCCACACTTAGACTTTTGCATACTCATTACAACACAAGTGCTTCTAGGAGGTAAAGTAGAACAATATATGATTTCGATTTTTCATGAACATTCAAGGGTTATCAAAGAAAAGGCTATAAGCTCAAAGGGGTTAACTAGGATATTATGTACAAGTGAATTCACGTCTTATTGATTTTATGGGGTTACACAAACAAATGCCTCTATCATCTCTACAACCAAACAACTTCTATTTCGCTTTGCAAACACACAGGGCAAGTTCTAGGTATCCTGTACAACATATAATGTAAGTAAAATCTCACACACACGTAGCATGCAACTCATTTAGAATCAGGTTCATCTACAAAGTCCTATCAATGTTCAAGCAAGCTGTATTGTGCAATTTAAGGCATATCCTAGAATCTACAGTCAAGCTTAGATCATACATTCTCAAGTTCATTTAGTTTTGCTAATGTGCATAATTGGGGTTACATGTTAACCTTTTCCCTCTAATCCTAAAAAAGAAAAATCTACCTAATCCGGTTCAATAAAAACCATTGGAAAAGAACCGTGGTGAAAAGAAAAACCAAGGGGGAGGTGATACACTACCTATAAAAAGAAAAGAAAAGAAAGAAAAATTCCTACATGGACTACTTCCCTCAAGAGTACTTGTCCAAATAGTCCGTCATCAGGAAGAGCCCTCTACTTATATTTTTGGATTTTTCAAATTTTTGATTTTTTTATGTTTTTATTCCGACTTAGACCCTTAAGAAACCCGTCACCAAGTGTCCATCATCAGGCCAAGCCAGCTAATATGATTTACAACTACAAATACTATGTACAACATATACACGATAAGTTTTCCACCCCACACTTAAAATCATGTCATGTCCTCATGGAATAATAATACAAGTATAGCTCAGAAGGGTGAGAATACTTACCTGTGACTCACTCAGAGTCGGAGACGGTGGTGGGATCGACATTACACGCTCGACCCAGTGCTCGAAACCATGCCATGAACCTGTTTTTAGTTTTAGCTTGCCGTTGTGACATCACGTCCATGCGCGTGTATAAACCATCCACTAAGGTGCGTAAATCCGCAACCTCCTCATCCATATACCTAAGTATAGGTCTAGTAGACTCGGATCTAGATATGCCCGCTCCATGATGAGCGTGCCTAGAAGGTCCGGCAGAGTCCGTGGAATGCCGGGACTGGACAACCGGCATAGGGTCATTCTCAGCATCTAGATTAATTGGGACATTGCCTCGACCCACCCGGATGTGACAAGCCTTGAATGGAGCTTTTAGAGGAAGCTTACCATCCGTAGGTAGTACCGGAGTCCGGCTGCCGAGGCACAGAGTGGTGATAAGATACGGGTAGTAGAAACCCTTGGATTTGAGGGGTCCCCTCAGCACCATCTCGTCACCTATCACATGAGTAATGTCAACGTCCCGCTGGGTGACAAAGCACCATGTCAGCAATACCTTATTAAAGTTCACATCAGTTGTGTTGCTTAAGGGCAGAAACCGGTTACATATAATTGTGAATCAGCACTTAGCAGTATGGATGAAGCTGTTAGAATGCAGTGTGTTGTTTCTTATCCAGACTGGATGACCGTCGACACATAAGGCCTCAATCAAGGTGTCCCAAGTGACACCAGGCCTATCGTGGTAAAATTCCACATCACCAATAAAAGAGGACAGTCTAAGAGTCTTCCTAATAGTTTTTACATGAGCCCAAACATACTTACCTCGGATGAAGACTTCTCTGGTCATTCCGTAGGGTGCATTCACATAGAAGTCCCTAACTAGCATTTTGTTGATGAGGGTTGGTTCATCGAACAGAAATTCCATCTCTCTACGTCGGATCTCCTCGTACATATTGGGCTTTTCAGCCCGAATAGCCATCCTGTCGATTTCAATCTCCGGTAGCCAAGCTTTAGTAGCCTTGGCTTGAAAGTTTGCTTCCGCTTCTTCGCCTGTGAATCGAGACTAGTCATAGGTCGGTTGCCTAGATGAGCTTGCTGCATTCCTTGATTTTTTAAGAGCCATAATCCTGCACAACAGAGAAACAACCAAAAATTTCTATCACGTTGGTACATCAGTTAGCTACTCAGATTTCACCATCCGTAGACTACAATAATATTTCCTTTAGTGCTATCATCCCATAACTCCTACTATTGACCAATTTTCTAACAATTATGCCAAGTTACCTAATGCACCCCACACTTATTTCTTGTGGCATTCCAACATGACCCAATTAAACACACACCATCTCCAATTATACACAACAACAAACAACCACAAATTTAGGCAATACCTCCCCCAAAAATACAACACCCAAATACTACAACATATTTTTGACAACTTTGGCCAACCCAATCACCAAACAAATCAACCACCACATTGGGTCACCAAAACAACACAAGTAACACAATTAAACACATTGGAGACCCAACAACACCAAATATACCAACTTCCCGAACATAATATACAATAATCATACTAGTAATATACTAAAAATTATTTTCTATATATTCTACTAAATACTAGCACGGTATTAATTTCTACAATTAAAGTGTGTTAAACTAAAATTATCTAAACTAATTAATTCTACAATAACTAAGGAGAAAAACTAAAAAAGAAAGATAGAAGAAGAAAAACTTACTAGTAGAAGGTTGGGAAGAGGAGAAGGTGGAGATGATGAAGAAAAATGGTGGAGGAGTATGGAGGATTTGGAGAAGAAGGAGTAGAGAGAAGGAGGAGATTTTGAGAGATTTTAGAGAGAGAATAGGGGAAGGGGCGGCTGTTATGAAAAAATATGAGGGGGGAGTAGTCAGGGTAATTAAAAGGAGGGGGGATTATTGTTACAGTTTTTTTTTCTCATTTTCCGTGCTTGGAATGCCTGACCGCGGTCAGCCGCGTTCATTCGCGGTCGCGGATGGACCGCGAAAGGTGAGAATCAGAGGGGTTGTTTTTCCGCGGTCCGTCCGCGATCGCGGATGAACCACGAAAAATAAGTTTCTCTGATTTTTTTGCCTGGCAGCAGCAGAATTTTTATTTTGTGTGTATAGACTAACTATAATGGTTACACTTACAACAAATTCGTGGGTTGCCTCCCATGTAGCGCCTGATTTAACGTCGCGGCATGACTCAACTTAGCGAATTTCAAGGCTCGCTAGACCTTTGAGGTTCTTCTAACCGTAGTTTCACCTTCTCATCGATGTTATCCATGCCAACATATAGTTTTAACCGCTGTCCATTTACTTTGAATGTGCATGATCCATAAATAGTTTGGATTTCCACAGCGCCCGATTATAATGCCTCAACTACCCGGAAAGAGCCTGACCACCTTGATTTTAGTTTGCCCGGGAACAACCGTAGTCTTGAGTTACATAGAAGTACCTTATCCTCGATTTTGAAGTTACGCTCTATGATATTCTGGTCATGAAGTCGCTTCATCCTTTCTTTGTATAGTCTTGTGCTTTCGAAGGCCAGATACCGGAATTCTTCCATCTCATGCAACCCGGTGACTCTAGATTTTCTCGCTTCATCCCAGCTGAGATTTAATTATTTCAGTGCCCACCATGCTTTGTGCTCTAGTTCCATAGGTAGATGACAAGCTTTCCCAAACATCAATTTGTATGGTGACATTCCGATTGGTGTCTTGAATGCTGTCTTATATGCCCATAATGCATCATCGAGCTTCCTGGACTAGTCGGTCCTCGTGGCGTTCACTATTTTTGTCAACACACTCTTTATCTCTCGGTTGCAGGCCTCAAATTGCTCGCTGGTCTGCGGGTGATATGGAGTAGCCACCCGGTGTTTCACATCATATTTGGCCAACAAATTCTCGAATGCCCGGTTGCAAAAATGCGTACCCCCATCACTAATGATTGCCCCTGGAGTCCCGAAACGGGTAAAAATGTTCTTTTTCAAGAATCCCACCACCACCTTAGCATCATTTGTGGGTAATGCTACCGCTTCCACCCATTTGGATACATAGTCTACCGCAACAGGGATGTACTTATTGCCGTATGAACTGACAAAGTGACCCATGAAGTATATTCCCCAGATGTCAAACACTTCCACTTGTTGAATTGGGTTCATTGGCATCTCATGACGCCGGAAAATGTTCCCGGTGCATTGACATTCGTTGCATCCTTTCACCCACAAGTGTGCATCTTTAAATACCGTTGGTCAGTAGAAATCGGCCTCAAGTATCTTGGCAGCTGTTCGCACTCCCCCAAAGTGGCCACCATATGCGGAAGCATGACACAACTGCAAAACAGAAGATTGTTCGATCTAGGGGACGCATCTGCGGATCATGTTATCGAGCCATATCCTAAACAAATAGGGTTCATCCCAATAATAAAGCTAGCTTTCACGAAAAAATCTTTTCCTCTGGACCGATGATAGGTTATGAGGAACAATACCACTGGCCAGGTAATTTGCATAATCTGTATACCATAGTGCTTCAAGGAAAGTGGTAGTGAGCAGCTGCTCGTTTGGAAAAGTTTCCAGAATTTCTCCACTGTCTTTGACAATTTCAGCTCCTTCAAGTCATGACAAATGATCAGCGACTTGATTTTTGGTGCCCTTCCGGTCACGAATTTCAAGGTCAAACTCTTATAGAAGCAGCACCAAATGAATTAGGCGCGACTTAGAGTCCTTTTTATCAATTAAGTACCTTAATGTTGCATGGTCAGTGTATACTATTACCTTAGATCCTATGAGATAGGACCTGAATTTGTCAAACGCGAACACTACCACTAGCATCTCTTTTTCCGTCACTGTGTTGTTCAGTTGTGCTCCACTCAATGTTCTACTAGCATAGTAGATTGGATGAATCAGCTTGTCTTTCCTATGGCCAATCACTGCCCCCATTGCATAATCACTTGCATCGCGCATCAGCTCAAAAGGTTGCTCCCAGTTGGGGGCAATAATTATGGGTGTTGTGACCAACCTCGTCTTCAGCTCCTCAAATGCAATCTTGCACTCATCAAAAAATAAAAAGGGGTAATCTTTTTCAAGTAACTTACAGAGAGGGTTTGAGATCTTGGAGAAGTCTTTAATGAACCTCCGGTAAAAACCGGCATGTCCAAGAAAGCTTCTAATGGCCTTGACGGATGTTGGTGGAGGAACTTTGCAATGACATCTACTTTAGCTCTGTCTACCTCAATACCTTTGCTCGAAACCCGGTGCCCCAAAATTATACCTTCTTGTACCATAAAATGGCACTTCTCCCAGTTTAGCACTAAGTTTGTCTCCATGCACCGCTTCAGCACTCTTGTCAGATTGACAAGGCATTCATCGAATGAATTCCCTACCACTGAGAAATCATCCATGAACACCTCCATAATATCTTCCACCATGTCGGTGAATACAGCCATCATGCACCTTTGGAATGTGGCAGGTGCATTGCATAATCCGAATGGCATCCTCCTAAAGGCAAAAATGCCATATGGGCATGTGAAGGAGGTCATGTCTCTGTCTTTGGGGCCTATGGAGATTTTATTTTACCCCGAGTACCCATCCAGGAAGAAAAAGTGTGACCTCCCTGCCAACCTGTCAAGCATCTGATCAATGAAGGGAAGTGGGAAGTGGTCCTTGCGGGTGGCTAGATTCAGCTTCCTATAGTCCATGCATATTCTCCACCCGGTGACGGTTCTTTTTGAGATCAATTCGTTGTTCTTGTTTTTCACCACCATCATGCCACCTTTCTTTGGCACACATTGAACTGGGCTAACCCAGCTACTATCAGAGATTGGGAAAATAATTCCCGTGTCTAGCCACTTTATTACCTCTTTCTTCACCACTTCCTTCATGTTTGGGTTCAGCCTTCTTTGATGTTCCCTAGAACGTTTGTGCCCCTCTTCCAGGAGAATCTTGTGCATGCAGTGCGCGGGGCTGATCCCCTTTATGTTTGCCATGGTCCACCCAATGGCAGTTTTGCATTCTTTCAGTACCTATATAAGCTTTTGAGCCTGCACATCTAGCAAATCAGATGAGATAATAACAGGTAAAGTGGAGTTAGGACCTAGAAATTCATACCTGAGATGAGATGGTAGTGGTTTAAGCTCCGACTTTGGTGGCTCTTCTATGGATGGCTTTGCAGGAGGGGTCTCTCTTTTCTCTAAATGTAGAGGTTCAAACTCCAACTCTCTATCCCAAAATCCCTTACCTTCTAGAGATAGCACCCACTCTGCCAGGATTTCACCATTTGCCTCTTCTAAGTTCATGAGGCATGCCTAAAATGGATCTTTAGTAGTCAATTCTACATCATCGGTATCCACTATCACATCCACCGCATCAGTGAGAGAGCAATTCGCGAACTCACTAGGGCACCTCATGGATTTTTGCACATTGAATATAATCTCCTCATCATTCAACCTCATCTTGAGTTCCCAGTCTCACAATCAATCAATGCTCTCCCTGTGGCTAGGAATGGTCTTCCTAAGATTATAGAAATTTCCTCGTCCACCTTTCAGTCAATAATAACAAAATCGGCGGGAAACACAAACTTCCCCACCTGGATGAGCACATCATCCAGTATACCAAATGGACGCTTAACCGTTCTGTCAGCAAGCTGCAATAACATGGAAGTAGGCCTGGCTCTCCCGATGCCTAGCCTCTTATATATCACTAAGGGCATAAGATTTATGCTTGCCCCCAAATCACACAATGCCTTTGCAAAGGCAAAGTTTTTTATAGTGCATGGAATGGTGAAGCTACCTAGGTCAGATAGCTTCTCAGCAATGGGTCTAGAAACCACTGCACTACAAGTCTGAGTAAGAGTCACGGTGGCCAAGTCTTGGAAATCAAATTTCCGCGACATCAAGTCTTTCATCATCTTAGCATACCCGGGCATTTCTTTCAAAGCTTCAATTAAAGGAATGTTTACCTGGATTTGCTTGAGCATATCAAAGAACCTTTTGTATTGCTCTTCTTTCTGGTGATTGTCCAACCTTTGGGGGAATGGTGCTGGAGGCCTCTTCTTCCCAATCACATAGGATTTTTCTTTCTCTATCACTTGCTCTTCAACCGACTGCTCTACCGGTTCAGCTACTTTCTCTGTTCCCTGCTGCACATCTTTATTTTCAGCTACTGGCTGGACTGTAACTTCTATCAATCCGGTGGACTCATCCAGTTCAATGGGTACTGGAGTGAGTGTCTCAGCCTGCAAATTGCATCTCTCTCTTTCTTGCTCATCATCAAGATTTCTTCCATTTCTCAGATTAGCTGCCATCAGCTGCTTTGGGATTTGATCCTTTGGGTTTGTTTGTGTATCTGTAGGCAATGACCCTTAAGGATGATTGCTAAGTGACATAGCAATCTGGCCCACCCGTACTTCAATATTCTTGATAGCTGCATCATGTGCATCTATCCTTTCATTGGTTTTGGCATGTGACCCAATTACCTGCTGCATCATAGCTTTCAACTCTGCGAACCCATCGTCATGTCTACCCCCATGCTGTGGTGGAGGTGGATGATACCCCTGCTGCTGATTGTTAAAATTCTGAGGTCTAGGATATGGAGCCATGTTGTTTGGTGGCCTCATACCTGCTGCATTATACTGTAGTTGAGGAGGCCTGTACTACTGTGGAGCCTGCTGACCCCAACTCTGGTTACCCTATCATTGCCCTCCATAATTAGCCACATAATTCATGTCTTCATGCTGATGATGATGTTCTTGGTCTGCATCCCATGGATTACCTATGGGTTGGCTAATGCAAGATGTGCATAAACCACCATTGGTAGTGTTTGCAATGTGAACCTGCTGCTTGACCCCAGATTCTTCCACCTTCTTCGTCAGGATGCTCATTTGTGTCAGTAAAGTTACCATGTTATCCTCCATAGTGTTGGAAGGATTCAGAGGTATAGAGTGTACTACTTGAGTAATAGGAGCATTCCTGGTAGTCCACCCGGAGTTTTGAGCCATCTTGTCAAGCAAATTCGGGCCTTCTCTCCAGGTTTTGCTCAGAAAAGCCCCACCTGCTGAGGCATCTACTATGTTCTTCATACTGTCTGAAAGTCCCATGTAGAACCTTTGACCCAACAACTGCTCAAGAACCCCATGGTGAGGACACATAACAAGCATACCTTTGAATCTGCCCCAAGTTTCATGTAATGTCTCCATTGGTTTCTGCTTGAAGCTCACAATCTCATTAATTTGCTGAGTTGTCTTGTTAGGTGGATGAAACTTGTTGTGGAATTGCTTGGCAAACTCATCCCAAGTTGCAATAGAGTTAATGGGGAGTGAGTTTAGCCATACCTGTGCAGCCCCTGTAACTGAGAATGGAAATAGCAATAGCCTGATGGCTTCCGGTGTCACGTTTGGCTGCCTCTCCGTCTTGCATATAGAAGAAAAAATTTCAGGTGATGTTGTGGATCTTCAACTTGAGTCCCAGAAAATAGTCCCTTGTTTTGCAACAAGTGTAGCATGTTATTAGTAATCTGGAATGACACAGCTTGAATAGCTGGCACAATAATGGCAATTGCCAAATTATTAGCAGTTGGTTGTGCCCAATCGAACAAAGCATTTTCATGCGCCTCCTACACCTCCTGTACGTTCAACCCAGCTTGCTGGTTTGGGTCGTTCACATCTCCCATGTCGAAATCAAGTTTAAGTGGTTGCTGAGATTGCTAAAGTTGTCTAATTGCCCTGTTACGTGCCCGAAAAGTTTGCTCTGGGTCTGAGAGTCCTTTAATTAGTTCTCCCGTCCTTGCAGATTTTCTAGGCATGCACCTGAGTACCCAATTTCAACAACCGTCAATAATTTCAATGTAAAGTGTAGAAAGAACCTGACTACACAAGAATCTTGTAGTTCTGTCAATGGTAATTGATAATTCCGTTAATTCCCCGGTAACGGCGCCAAAATTGATTCACGTCCAAGCAACGGTCATAGTCAATATAATCCGGTCAATTAAGTCCAGAGTCGATCCCACAGGGAATTAACCTCTCAACTGTAACTTCCAAAATCCAATAACACTTCTGAAGCAGCTTCCCAAACTTTTGAATATATGTTTGTGGAATATTTTCTACTAACTAACTTTTGCAAGAATTTAAAGACTTGAAAGAAAGAATTGAATGTTGTGTAAAGAATGAAGAGAAAGACTAAGGTATTGATTTCCCCTATTGATGGAATCCCTTCTGTTTATGCGCATACAAATTGTCAATATTATTCTATCAATCATGAACGCTATGTTTACCATAATTCTCTCCCGAGCAACTACAATAATTTACTATTGCACTCTTCCGAGCTACCCTAGCTAGCTTTAATTTGAATGGTTCACTTTAGATTGCACCCAAGGTTTCGTTATTCCTAACCCCACCTTTACGCCTACAATTATAGATTCCTCCAATAATCTAGGTGTGGTGTTGTTCAACAATTTACCTAAATATGCACTCTTTTTCAAGTTATGCCCACTAAATAGGCACAGCTAATTGGGGATCCTACCAATTAACTACAACAAGAACTAAGTTGAACAAATAGAAATCTAGCTAACAATTTGATATCACATAACCCAGAAGTTCATCACTCAATAGGTTCCATCAAAACCTTAGATAAAGAATTAGCTACTCATAATCAAAGAAACAAGATAGATAATTGAATTCATAAGCAAAGATTCAATGTAAAAGAAAGAAATAAGTTGAGAGAGTTCTCTCTTACTAATTAACTTGCAAAAGTAGTGAATAATACAATACTTACCTCTATTGGGTGAACCCTATACTTATATAGAGGGTTTAGGTTACAAAATTTGAGTTTTGACAAGTTTGGCCTTCAAAATTTCGGTGTCGTCCGCGGTCGCGGATGGACCGCGAGAAATCAAGTCATCTGAAGTCTGTTGATGTTCCGCGAGCCTCTTTTTCCACGGTTCATTCGCGATCGCGGATGGATTGCGGATGAACAACATTGTGGGTTCTTCTTCCTATTTTGTACTGCAAACTTCACTTTTGCTGTACACTTAGCCTTTTTACCATCTTATGACTCCAAAATTGCTCTTTTAGTCTCCAATGGCTCATGTGTACCTATAACACACCAAAAACACTAATAAAAGCATTTGTTCGTCATAAACAATATCAAATCAATAATAAAGCGTGATTATTTAGGGCATAGTTATAGTCAAATTCACCTATTATTAGAAGTCATATACATGCCAGCAGAAGGGTCGTATTTCCTTTTAATGGGTCTCAAGAGTATCCAACCTTTTGCACCATACCGAGTATTACGGCAACTCGGAAGATATTAAATTGTGCCAAAAGATGGGGATCTCAGCCTTCAAGCAATAGAGATTAGTCCCGATGGGCAATTTCCGAAAGTAAAAGTCCGGCAAATATGGAATGAGTGCCAATGTCTGAGAGTGGACACTTATGTGAGAGATCGGGCTTGAGGTGAAGTGTTACCTGGGTATTCTGCATGGTACCGTAGATATTTTGAGCATGAAAGACCGACGAAAAAACCTCACATTCAAGAATTTTCCGAGCTATCAAAGGAACAATGGGATTGGCTGGCCAAGGAGAATGAATATCGAGGCAAAATCAGTATGTTAGAGAAACGATTTCAGGACGTCAAATTCGAAAGTAGCTTACAAGCAACGACCGATAAGGGTGAAAATAAATAGTTGATTAAAGAAAATGAAACACTGAAGGCTTAGATTGTGAAAATGAGAGCAGCAACCGAAACCCCAGTTCGACTTGCCTGAGATGAAAAGCTAATTTATAATTTGTGGCGGAAGGTGAACGACTACAGCTTCGATCTAGATAAAGTCGAGAAAGAATTAATTGGGGTTCTGAAACAATTGGCCAGGAATGCTGAAGAAAGGGCTCGGAAGATCCAACAGTTAAAAGATGAACATAATGTTGAAGTTGCTCGGCTAAGGAAAAAGATTGTCACGGTCGAGGTCAAAAGTAGCAAACAAACAAAAGAATTTGACATAGAGAGAGAGCACTGCTACATGGCCATGGCTCGGTTAGAATTGGAGCTACAGCAACTTCAAAAGAAGAGCCAACAAATATTGGATGCTCGTGCCGAACAGATTAGGAGGTTGCTTTAAGAGAAAGGGATTATCAGGGAAAAAATTGTCAACATTGCTCACTATATTACAGGGAAATGCCAACTGTGCGAGGATATGACCCAGTCCACATTTACCGCAGCAACAATGATCTTTGTGAAACAAGTAATGACAGACTTGGATAAACCGCAAAAGGGATTAGCATATAGGCCTACGGTAAGATCGAACGATGTCTCGCAGGCACTAGGAGCTTTAATGTATTCATATAACATGAATTTTTTGTATTTTTATTTTTGCATTTAGAAGGTTGTAGTACAACATCATCTTTTGTAATCAATGATTGAGTATCAATGAAATTGAAAATCCAAAAAGTTATCATTATTTTTCCTTACATACAATTGCTTGTGCTATAGGCAAACATATAGGATCGAAAAAAAAAGGAAACAATGAAAACGAAGAATGATGGAAAAAAACATGGGTGGAAACAAAAGAAAAGAAAAAGAAAAGCCGAAAAAAGAAAAGAAAATTGGCGGGTCAAAAAAAAGACAATAATGTCGGGATGACACATAATGGCCAGGCAAAAGTTGTGTTTTTAAAACTGGTGATATTCATCTATTATGATCTAACTATTAACAAGTTTTTTTCATTGATGAGTATCAGATAAAGCAGTTAGCAACTAGCATTCTGGCACATCACAACTACAACACTCGTTCTAAAAGCATGACGAAAGCAGTTACTCAAGAAATTGAGCCGACAATCATGGATCTCGTGCAAGAGGAGGAAGTAGTAGATGAGAATAGCATGAAGGAAGAAATGTATAAGCTTAAATAGCAGATGTCAGAAATGTATCAGGCTTGGTGGAGGGGACAACCGTTACCTACTTACCCAGCCAACCCCACATATATTCCTCCACCAATTTCGAATAAAGATCCACCCACCATGAACCCATCTTCTACATACCCTACATACCCACACTATTATGCCACTACATCACAAGCTCTACCCTCACTTCCTAAATAAGCTCCACCACCACCACCCCAGGCTGCTCCAGTATATGTGGCACCACCACCAGCTACTTTACACAAATTCTCTATTGAGCGTGTATTTCATATACAGGATAATCATTACTACCCTTCAGAACCCACCTTCAGACAACATGATTCTTTTACCCCACTTATCGATATGACGGAAGAGGATAAACCTGTTAGAAATCATGAGCATGAGGAGATGGCTAGGAAAATGAAGAGCCTTGAGTAGTTGTTTCGCAATATGCAGGGTCTTGGAGGCCAAGTCAGTGTGGCATACAAGGACTTGTGTTTGTTCCCCGAAGTACAACTACCAGCTGGGTTTATATTGCCGAAATTTGACATGTATAATGGCCATGGTGATCCAGTGGCCCATCTGAGAGGTTATTGCAGCAAAATGCATGGAGCTGGGGGAAAAGATAAACTACTTGTGGCTTATTTCATTCAAAGCCTCAGCGGCTCAACACTAAAATGGTACACCCATCAAGATCATACCCGATGGTTCATTTGGGACGATTTGGCTCAATCATTTGCGAACCATTTTCAATATAATCTAGAAATCATCTCGGATAGGTTGTCATTGACTAAAATGGAAAAGAAGCCCAGATAGAGTTTTCGAGAGTATGGTTTCAGGTAGAGAGAACAGGAGGCTCGTGTAGATCCACCAATGAAAGAAGGGGAAATGGTAGATTGTTTCTTACAAGCTCTGGAGCCGACATACTACGGGTATCTGGTGTATGCAATCAGAAAGACCTTTAATGAGGTGGTAAAAATGGGGAGTTTTGTTGAAAAAGGTTTGAAAACAAATAAAATCATGAGTTATTCAGCCATCAAGGTTACAAATCAAACAATTCAGACGGGGACGTGAGGAGCAATTGGGAAGAAAAAGAAAGAAGGAGTGGCAGTTATAGAGGGAAGGTCTTGGTCCTGGGGCCCCAACCCATATCATCATCAGCCTCGCCCATATCAACCATGCCCGCTAACACCGTATAACCCACATCAACATTATTACCCTCCGACTAGTCCTCAGTTTTCTGTCCAGCATGACCAGTCTTACCCACCACCTCTTCCTTCATGTCGAACCCCAGCACCCCAGAATGTCTACCATGCTCAAAATACATACCCGCCACCAGTAACCTACAGAAATCCCAACAGACCCAGTTTACGTCCCGACCCTGAAGTCAAAAGCGACATGGCTCAGAGAAAGAAAACATTCACTCCTCTGGGAGAATCATATACTAGTCTCTTCCATCGATTAAGATAATTGGGGATGCTGAGTCCTAATGAGCCTAAAATTCCCAATCCTCCACCGAGAAACTTAGATCAATCCATCCATTGTGAATATTGTTCAGGGGCACCAGGACATGACCCGGAGAAATGTTGGCACCTAAAATCTGCAATACAAGAACTCATTGACTCTAGAAGAATTGAGGTACAAGTCCCCAAGGCTCCCAACATAACACAAAAGCCTTTGCATGTGCACCATGAAACACATATGATAGAGCTAGTATAAGGAGAAAGCTGCAAAAATCCCTCTCAGACTGTGATGACAATCAAAGCAAACAACAAGACAAAGGAGAAAGTTGAGAGTAAGAAAGTATCAGTTAAGCCACCTGTAAGTCAGCCATCAGTGGTAATTGAACCTGAACCTGTAAAAGTGATAGTACCTGGGGTAAAGCCTATATTGACTAGGAAATAGGCACATATAGAACCAGTTGTTATCAAGCCGGTCGTTCAGATGCCGATTGTGAACATCAAAGCTGAACCTTGGAATTATGACAAGGTAACTATCATATACAAAGGAAAAGAAGTCAGGGGAGAGATCTGCGAAACCCATAGTTTAACCCGATCTGGTTGATGTTTTGCTCCCGATGATTTGAGGAAGGCAAAAGTTGTGAAAGAAAACCCAGCCCATGTGAAGAAAGCGGTCACCGAAGAAGAAGCTGAGGAGTTCCTAAAGAAAATGAAAGCTTAAGATTATTCCATAGTTGAGCAGCTGAGGAAGACGCCAGCTCAAATATCTTTGCTATCTCTGTTGATTCATTCCGATAAACACCAAAGGGCATTAATGAAGCTCATGTACCTGAAAAGATCACGGTGTGTCATTTGGAAAAGATTACAAACAAAATCTTTGAGGCAAATGGGATAACATTCTTAGACGATGAGCTACCATTAGAAGGAATAGAGAACAATAAGGCGTTATACCTTACAGTGAAGTGTGAGGAATCAGTGGTGACCCGTGTCTTGGTCGATAATGGGTCGAGTACTAATATTTGTCCTTTATCTACTTTGGAAAAACTGAAGATTGACCACAAAAGAATTTACAGAAACAACATATGTGTGAGAGGATTCGACGGAGGTGGAAAGAATACTATTGGAGATATCATATTAGAACTCACCATCGGACCGGTGGAATTCACCATGGAGTTTCAAGTGTTAGACGTGGCTGTGTCCTATAACCTCCTGTTAGAACGTCCATGGATCCATGCTGCAAAAGCGGTGCCTTCTTCACTACATCAAATGGTAAAGTTTGAATGGGAACAACAAAAGATAGTAGTGCATGGTGAAGATAATGTTTGCAATGCAATCATGCCATTCGAAGAAGTCGAGGGTGAAAAAGGTCCATGGGTGTACTAAGTGATGGACACTGTGTCTGTGAACAAGATATCTAAAGGAGAAAGCATCCCAGTACCCAAAGTAATACCTACAGCAGTCATGGTTTCTAAGGAAATGTTAAAGAACGGGTTCTCTCCAGGAAAAGGTCTAGGAGTTGCTCTGCAAAGAATAACACAACCAGTTCATCTTCCGGGTGGCACTAATACTTTTGGCCTGGGTTTCAATCCAACCATCACCGATATACAGAGAACCAAAAGATTGAAAAAGAAAGGATGGACCCTCCCCAAACCTATCCCAAAACTTTCCTATTCCTTTGTCAAGCCTGGTACACGAAGACGTCTGGTGACTGTCATGCCGGGCCATGAAGAGACAAGGCCAGATGAAGAGCTGTTAGAAAGGTTTGAGAGGTTGTTTGAAGGTGTGAATATGATGGAGGAATCCGGGGGAACAAGCAAGATGGATGTTCAGTTTGTTGGACCCCAGACCGGGCTAAATAACTGGGAAGCTGCTCCTCTTCCAATCAGGAGGGAGTTGTGATAATTAGCTTTAACGTTCCATTCCTAAATCTATTTTGTTTCAAAAATTGTAATCCTATGTTCCGTCTAGTCAAATATATACAAACCTTGTTACCTTCCAAAGTTTAATGAAATGCAATTTTTTTCTTCCTCTATTTTTGTAGCCTTATTTTATTTTATTTTTTTCTTGTACAGTCCAGTTTTCGCTGATTTCAATGATGTGTCATGCATGAAGGATTCCCGGTCCAGTCTTGATAATCAGATAGTTATACAAGAAATTGAAAATAATAATGAAGCGGAATATGAGGATGATGAAGTTTTGGAGGAAATTAGTAAGGATTTGAGCCACTATGAAGAGAAACCCAAACCAAACTTAAATGAGACAGAGTCTATTAATTTGGGGGGGTGGGGAGAATATTCGGGAAACATAGATTAGTGTGCACTTAGAGGCCTGACTCAGAGAGGATTTGATCAAGTTATTACATGAGTACAAAGATATATTTTCGTAGTCTTATGATGACATTCCAGGGCTCATTACTAATTTGGTGGTACATAAGTTGCCCACTTATCCGGAATGCCGGCCGGTTAAGCAGAAGTTGAGAAAGTTTAAAACAGATATCAATATGAAAATAAAAGAAGAAGTCAACAAGCAGTTTGAGGCAAAGGTCATACGGGTCACCAAATACCCCACCTGGTTAGCCAATGGTGTACCTGTTCCGAAGAAAGACGGAAAAACCAGAGTGTGTGTTGATTATCGAGACCTTAACAAAGCAAGTCCAAAGGATGATTTTCCATTGCCAAACATCCACATATTGATTGAAAATTGTGCCAAACATGAGATTGGTTCTTTTGTGGATTGTTATGTGGGTTATCATCAGATCTTGATGGACGAGGAAGATGCAGAAAAGACGGCCTTTATCATACCTTGGGGAACATATTGCTATAGAGTAATGCCATTTGGGTTGAAAAATGTTGGAGCTACATATATAAGAGCAAATGACCACTATGTTTCATGACATGATACATCGAGAGATTGAAGTATATGTGGATGATGTTATTATTAAATCCAAAAAGCAGTGCGATCATGTCAAAAACTCGAGCAAGTTCTTCCAGAGGCTTCGGAGATATAATCTCAAGCTCAATCCAGCAAAATGTGCTTTTGGAGTACCATCAGGAAAGTTATTAGGGTTCGTGGTAAGCCGGCATGGTATTGAACTAGACCCATCAAAGATAAAAGAAATTTAGAATTTTCCTCCGCCGAAGAGCAAGAAAGATGTGATGAGTTTGCTGGGCAGGTTGAATTATATTAGCAGATTTATTGCTCAGCTGACATCGACCTATAAGCCCATTTTCAAATTATTGTATAAAGATGCTGCGGTGAATTGGACTGAGGAATGTCAAGATGCATTTGACAAAATCAAGGAATATCTGGCCAATCCTCCTGTGTTGGTTCCTCCAGAACCTGGAAGGCCCTTGATCCTTTATCTGACTGTATTGGATAATTCTTTTGGCTGTGTACTGGGGCAGCATGATGAGACGGGGAAGAAAGAGCAATGAATATACTATCTCAATAAGAAATTTACATCTTACGAGGTAAAATATACTGAGCTGGAAAGAACATGTTGTGCTTTAACATGGGTTGCACGGAAATTGAAACATTACTTGTCGGCTTACACCACTTATCTCATATCTCGTCTGGATCCCCTGAAGTACATATTCCAGAAGCCTATGCCCATAGGAAGGCTCGCTAAATGGAAAATCCTGCTTACTGAGTTTGATATTGTTTATGTAACTCGCATTGCAATAAAAGCACAAGTGATCACTGATCATTTGGTAGAAAATCCAGTTGATGATGAGTATGAACCACTGAAGACATATTTTCCTGATGAGGAAACAACTAATATTGAAGAATGTGAACAAGATGAAAAATCGGGTTGGAAATTATACTTTGATGGGGTCATCAATAGCAAAGGAGTCGGAATTGGAGCAGTGCTCATTTCAGAAACGGGTCAGCATTATCCTGTTACCGCTTAGATCCGTTTTTCTGTACTAATAATATGGACGAATATGAAGCATGTATATTGGGATAAAGAATGGCAATAGACATGGGTGTTCAAGATATTTTGGTCATGGGTGACTCGAATCTTTTGATACATCAAATTCAGGGAGAATGGGAGACAAGGGATTTGAAGCTTATACCGTACCGGCAGTGTCTACATGAACTATGTTAAAGGTTTCAATCCATAGAGTTCAAGCATATCCCAAGAATGCACAATGAAGTTGCAGATGCTCTAGACACATTGTCATCCATGTTGCAGCATCCGGATAAAGCTTATGTAGATCCATTGCAGATACAAGTTCATGATCAAAATGCTTATTGTTTCACGGTAGAAGAGGAACTTGATGGTGAACCATGGTTCCATGATATTAAAGAATATTTGAGGATGGGGGTGTACCCAGTGCAAGCTACGGGAGATCAGAAAAGGGCTATAAGACGACTAGCAAGTGGATTTTTTCTTCAGCGGAGGGATTGTATACAAGAGAACCCCGGATTTGGGTTTACTAAGATGTATAGATGCACAGCAGGCTGCTATAATCATGACTGAAATACATGCAGGAACATGCAGACCCCACATAAATGGATATGTTTTGGCCAAGAAAATACTAAGGGCTGGATATTATTGGCTCATTGTGGAGCGAGATTGCATCATATATGTACAAAAATTCCATTAATGCCAAATACACAGGGACTTGATTCATTCCCCACCATATGAGTTGCATACAATGTCAGCACCATGGCCTTTTGTCGCTTGGGGCATGGATGACATCGGTCCGATAGAACCCACAGCATCTAATGGGCACAGGTTTATTCTAGTAGCTATTGATTACTTCACTAAATGGGTGGAGGCAAAGACATTTAAAGCCGTAACAAAGAAGGCAGTAATGGATTTCGTACATACAAACATCATTTGCCCTTTGGAATTCTCAAGGTGATTATTACGGATAATGGAGCCAATCTTAACAGTTATCTCATGGCGGAGGCATGTCAGAAGTTTAAAATCTTACATCACAATTCTACACCTTATCGGCCTAAAGCAAATGGAGCAGTTGAAGCTGCAAATAAGAATATTAAGAAAATCCTTCGAAAAATGGTAGAGGAGGCGAGACAGTTGCATGAAAAATTACCATTTGCTCTAATGGGTTATCACACTATTGTGCAAACTTCAATTGGTGAAACCCCTTACTCATTGGTGTACGGAACGGAGGCAGTGATACCTGCAAAAATTGAAATACCCTCCCTCTGAATCATAGTTGAGGCTGAAATTGATGATGATGAATGGGTAAAGGCCCGGTTGGAGCAATTGAGCTTGATCGACGAGAAAAGATTGGCAGTAGTATGTCACGGACAACTGTACCAACGGAGGATGGCCAGAGCATATAACAAGAAAGTACATCCATGGAAATTCGATGTTGGACAATTGGTGTTAAGACGTATTTTACCACATTGGGTCGAAGCAAAAGGAAAGTTTGCGCCTAATTAGCAAGGGTCGTTTATGGTATCTCGGGTATTGTCCAACGAAGCTTTATATCTAACAGATGTAGAAGGGAAATGTGTAGAGACTGCATTAACTCTGATGCAGTCAAGAGATATTAGGTATGATTCCTTTCATGTATACAATTGTATTTGTCATATTTTTTTTAAATTGAAATGACGAAGGCATTTTATTTCTCTATCCAAACACTTTATCCATTGTTACCCCTTTAAGCCTTATGATGTTATTCTTTCATACCCCTCTCTCGGAATCAATGATGAAGACAAAATCAATGATGAAACGAAAAGAAAAGAAAAAAAAGATTTAAAAAAAAATTGAAAAGGGAAAATTTTTTAAAAAAAAAAGAGAAGAGGAAAAGAAAAGATACGAAAAAAAGAGAAAAAATATATACAAAAGAAATATCGGGAAAAGTCAAAAGACGAAGAGACTTTATGGTATGAACTACATCTGACTTGATCCCAAAAGGGTAGTAGACAGCCTCAATGAGGTTCAGTCACGACAGAAATAAAATCCAAGTTTCCCCAAAAAATTGAAACTAGGGCAGAAGTTATGTTTTTATGATTCCGAGAGTTGTAATTGTTTTGAACCCATGTTGTAAATTTGAGCCTTTACACCCTTCTTTCTAAACACATCCAAAGCCACATTACAGTCCAAAGAAAGACCTTCTGATTAATTTCAAGGGAATGACAATGCAATGAGAATAAGGAAAACATATCATGGACAATACCCCGGGAGTTTGAAGACAGAAAATATAAAAAATAAAAATAAGAGAGTCTTATTGGTGAAAACCCTCACGGGCACCATAAGGCGAATATGAGTTCAGAGAAAAATAAAAATGAGAGAGTCTTAATGGTGAAAACCCTCACGGGCACCATAAGGAGAATGTGAGTTGAAAGAAAATAAAAATGAGAGAGTCTTATTGGTGAAAACCCTCACGGGCACCATAGGGCGAATATAAGTTGAGAGAAAATAAAAATGAGAGTCTTATTGGTGAAAACCCTCACAGGCACCATAAGGCGAAAGTGAGGAATGACCTGATGAAATGAAAGTGGCAAGACAAGGTTTGGGTTGAAGAAAGGAAAAATCAAAGACAGCAAAAGATTTGGTTGGACAGACCGGGTAGGATATCCAAATGCATGGCATGGTCAAAGGAATCAGCCTTTAAACCTAGATAAGTTCTGTTTTTCACTTCAAAAAATATCCCCACCCCTAAATTCAGGGCCATAGCATTTCATTTTTAGTTGTTCAAAACCCATTGCCAGTTGAAAGCTACCTACCAGCTTCTCATGTTGGATGGCACAATGATACTGGGTCCCTCAAAGGATAAGCGAAAATAAAATAATACATGGTGATCATATTGCCAAAGGGAATAAAAGAGAAAGAGAACCAAAAGAGAAAACAAAAGGGGATTACAATGAAAGAATTGGGAAGACAATCAGGAAAATACGGCAAAGCAGTACAAAGCAAGATGAGGCAGATGGTGGAATCAAGGCCAACAAGAATGCCAGTTGCTAACTATCATTTTATAACTAACAAATTGTTCGATGATTAAAATGGGGACAAAAGATTCAAATTCTTACTAATCACTTTAAAGTGAATGTGGTCAATGTGGGAGAAACAATCAAAAAGAAGTATCAATGAAGGAAGGAATCCACGAAGGAAGAATCAGTAACCAGGGACCTACCCGCACAACGAGGGAGGTATTACCTTTTATTTTTTAAATTACACCCAGTTTTCAAACTGAGGGAATATTTTTCTGCATTTTTAATTTCTGCATCAGGTGCCCACCTGTATAACAAGGGAATACTTTTCTGCATTTTAAATTCTACATCAGGCGCCCACCTGGATAACAAGGGAATATTTTTCTGCATTTTTAATTTCTGCATCAGGCGCCCACCTGAAATTTTTAATTTCTGCATCAGGCGCCCACCTGAATAACAAGGGAATACTTTTTTGCATTTTAATTTCTGCATCAGGCGCCCACCTGGATGACAAGGAAATATTTTTCTGCATTTTAATTTCTGCATCAGACGCCCACCTAGATAACAAGGGATTACTTTTCTGCATTTTTAATTTCTACATCAGGCGCCCACCTGGATAACAAGGGAATACTTTTCTGCATTTTTAATTTCTGCATCAGGCCCCCACCTGGATAACAAGGGAATACTTTTCTGCATTTTTAAATGATCGCTCAGGCGCCCACCTGGATAACAAGGGAATACTTTTTTGCATTTTTAAATTTTCGCTCAGGCGCCCACCTGGATAACAAGGGAATACTTTTCTGTATTTTTAATTATCGCTCAAGCGCCCACCTGGATAACAAGGGAATACTTTTCTGCATTTTTAATAGGATAACAATGGAATATTTTTCTGCATTTTTAAATTTTTGCTCAGGCGCCCACCTGGATAACAAGGGAATATTTTTCTGTATTTTTAATTTTCGCTCAGGCGCCCACCTGGATAAGGGAATACTTTTCTGCATTTTTAAATTTTCGCTCAGGCGCCCACCTGAATAACATGGGAATATTTTTCTGCATTTTAAAATTTACGCTCGGGCGCCCACCTAGATAACAAGAGAATAGTTTTCTATATTTTTAAATTTTTTCTCAGGCGCCCACCTGGATAACAAGGGAATACTTTTGCATTTTTAAATTTTTGCTCAGGAGCCCACCTAGTTAATAAGGGAATACTTTTTGCATTTTTAATTTTTTGCTTAGGCGCCCACCTGTATAACAAGGGAATATTTTCTGCAAAATGAAAATTTTCTTTTATCTAACAAGTAACACCATGATAGATTGCAAGCCCCACTCTAGGGCAGAAAAAGTTTTTCTTTATTTTGTAGCAGGCAGGCACCAACCCGCAGAGAAAGGAAACATATTTTGAAGTTATACAAGCAGAATGAAGCAATACGTTTGAAGCAAGTTACAAGCAAGAAGATCCATCGAATAATGGAAGATACAAACAAAAGAACAAGATCCAAGATGAAAGATCAAGGCAATACAAGACACAAGACATAGATAGGATTTTTTTGTAATTCATAGACCATAGCTTAGGCTAGTTTCTTTTGTTTTACCATGGTGTAATAAGGAATCAGTCAACAGTAACAGCAGTAACAACAACAAAAGCAGTGAAATCACAGTCCCTGGTAGCTCCGGCTACCAGACATTCCCGAACTACACTGACCTGATTCCTGTATAACCCAAGATATGTAGGCAATCCTTGAAGCCGGATGCGATCAAAACATTCAAAAATGCTTCATACGAAATATGCGAGTGGGCAAAAATCTCGCATTACTACTCACTTGTCTTTGTAATAGAACTCTTCGTGTTACCGAGCAAAGAAGGGCAGCTGTGAGCACGTGATTTTTGCCCCCAAGCAATTACTTCCAAAATAAAACACAAAAAATGATTTTTGATTGAAATTGTTTTGATTAGTGTGCAGAAAATACCAGTGTTTGTTTTAATTGTTAAAAAATAAAAGTGAAAGAAATTTGAAATGAAATACAAAAGTAAATCAATTAAAAAATATCAAAAAATATAGGTAAATACTAGGAGATTGGTAAAAATTAAGGAAAAATACAAAATTTTTAAAATAAAAGAAAATACATTAGTATAAAGTAAATACAAGGAAAATAAGTATAAAATGCAAGAAAATACAGAAATTAAATAAAAAATACAATTCAAAATAACAAAAATACAAAATACAATTGTGAAATACCAAAATTGGGCCAAATACACGAAATATTAAGCCCAAATGCACAACACAGACCAGGCCAGAGCTAATTGAACCGGCCTGCCAGGTATAAAACAAAACGACAACGTATAAACACACCAAATCTGCGCCATTGATGATTTAAACCGAATGGACCAGATAAGGCGGTGGCTTTATACATAAAACGACACCGTTGAGGAATTAAATTTCAGCCGTCCATCTCATTAAATCAAATGGATGAGACCAGTGTTTCAATTAAGCCAAACGACGCAGTGTAGCAATTAAATCTCAACCGTCTATATCATTAATCCAACGGATGGGAATAAGAATTCATTAAACCATACATCATCGTTTTGAAGGCCAAATGATCTTGGCTGTTCATCTCAACCAATCTGACGGCTAATAACAAACAATACAATTTTGATATATAAATCGTACCCCCCATTCATTCAGATCAGTAGACACACACACCTCTCGTAACACAAACCCTAGTCGTCCTTCTACCCTTCTTCTCCCTCCCCTTCTCTCACAAGACCACAAGAACCCTACCGGTTGTCACCCTTCTGTCACCCTCCCCGGCTCAGGCCACTCATCTGAACACCCATCTCAACCTTCCAACACCTTTACTCCATTAACCTCACCCCAGAAAACCCACCAGTCTCCCATTCTTGAAACTCCAGTCGCTGGAACCCTAGCCGGCAACCACCAGACTATGAACCAACCCTTCACCTTAACACCCCAGAACCTCCTTAAGATGATCTTTCACCCATCCTAGTCCCAGACCTCGAATATACTCCAAAACCTTCGAATATCAAAAAGTGTCTCGCCGGAACCTTATTTCGGCGAGCACCCAAAAACAAAACCTTTCAAAAACCTCACCATGAGTCTCTAACTACCCTTTTACACACTCAAATCAACTTCCAAGAGTCTACCTGGAAAGATTCATCATTTAAGAGACCCCAAGTCTCTGAAACACTGAAAAAATCAAGAAAAGAAGAAAGAAAATGAAGAAAGCAAGAAGAAAAGAAAGAAAGGAAAGAAAAAAAAAGGAAAGGAAGAAAACCCTAAAAGCTAAGTATCTTAAAACTTTTCTTCTGTGCTTTTTTGTGTTCTTATCTGTTAAAACTTGGATCTGCTTAGAAAAATCTTAATGCATGCTTAAATTGATTAAATACCACTGAATCCACTTATTTTCTATACTCTTTGCTCTTCTCTGTCCATATTTGTGAAAAGACCTGAGCTTATTACATGTGTATGCCTTAAATCAACTAAGTATTCTTAGTTCTGGATATAACTACCTGTAAATCATATGTTGTTAGTTATTTTATGTTATTTTTCAATAGATCTTGTCTCGACTAGGGTTTTTATTAGTTGGAATTCAACCATTATCAAATTGTCTCTCTAAGTTCTAATTAATTTTAAAGTTAGTCGTAATTAGGGCTATTTGTGTAAAATTACATAAAACTGGATACATTTGCAATGTGATTTATATGTTTGCTTCTTCTGAACTTCTGAGTGCTTATGCACATTTAGGTTATATGTCTAAAATGTCTATTGTGGTTATATTTGAAACACAGTGTGAGTCTTTGACTTTGTAAAGTTTATTTGTGGCTATCTTTGTAAGATTGGATAATCCTGAAAAGGTTACCTAGTTTGAAACTGGCTAAAACTTAAAACGAGTCTCAGGGGGTTATATTTTAAATATGATAGTTACCCCAAGTCTTGGCAGACCTAATGATAGGTCGGGTAAATATCATTGAGTGTAAAGGGTAAGGGAAAGGGAATTGGCATTTCTGTAGATTACATAGAGGTAATGAGGGTATAAATGACTTTAACGCTTGATTTTACTGAAAATACATGAACAATAAGGGGTAGATTAGGCATAGTTAAAAGGCAAATGTGCAATAAACCTTAGCAAGTGAGGGCAAATAGATAAAATCTGCCTAATAGAACAATAAGGAATAGCCTAGAACCTTCTAGTAGGGGTTAAAGTGTATTTCCGTAAGAATTATACTATACTTTATTGATTTAATTGAAAAAGAGCTTGGGTGGGAAATAGAAATAATTAATTCAAAATTCCCTCCCAAATTTATTCTATAAATAGGTTGTTTCAAGCCTGAAAAAGGGGTTCCCAATTTGAGAGTTCTAAATTCTTAGAGTTGAGGTTTTGAATTCTGGAGTTCAAACTTTTGGGTTCCAACCTTCAGATAATTAGGGGTTCAATTTTCTGGTACACAATGTTAGAGTCGAAAAAAAAATCACTCAAAAGAGTTCTGAAATTTCAGAACTCTACCGGTCTTCTACTTAGCATACAAATCGAGTACTATTTCTGGAGTCTTTTCTAGTTGTTCCTTTGTTGTGTTTACTTCAACTTATCTTGGATTTCTGTTTGCTTGAGTTATTTGCTGGTTGCCTACTAAGTTTTGATACTTGCTGTGTTAATTGCTCATGTTCGCTGTTGATATTTGGATGCTGCTATTGTTGATTTCTCTTCTCCTTCATCCCTTAGAACTCATTGTTTCCTCTCATTTGATCAGGTACACTACTATCTCCTGAAGATGTAATTGAAACATGATTAAGGAATGAATTGATTGATTAATTTAGATAATACTTTAGTAAACGTATCTAGTAGGTTAGTTGTAATGATCAACTAAAAAATAGGATTAAAACTGGCTTAAAACTTAGCTAGATAACCCAGATCCATAACTATTATAAATTAGATGTGTAATACTTATACTTAGATATTTTATTAATCAAGTTCTAAATCAGGAACCATTTAATTTGAAACATGAAGTAGTTGAATTTCAAATCATGACATTGTTATAACATTACTGCAACTAGACTAGCTATAAACTTGCATTCAACTTTGTAAAATGGCAATCTGAAACATAGTTGTAAGCTGAGCATGCTTTAGTTAAAAATGCAAAAAATGTTATTTTCAGTTAAAATGGATAGATAATTCTGCAACTAGTATTGTTAGTCGAACAACAATATCATACTTTGTTAGTTTACGAGTTGAGTAACACATTGATTTAAGCTAGATATTAAGGGGTATAGTTAATTGTCAGAAATTGAAATTAGTAATGATCAAACTGTAATTTGGCATTGTTAGAAACAGTTAATTATTAGTACTGAATAATATTTGTTCTAAATGTTGTTATTGAAATGTTAATCTACCTTAGCCCTATTTTAGATAGTGATAGTCTGGGCCCAAGTGTGAATATGGGCCGAGATCCGGTTAAAACATCCTTTGAGTCTGTAAGATCAGACACGAATAATATTGATTGGGCTGTAATTGGCCAGTTTCACCTTGGTGCATACTGATGGATCAGCCCAAAGTTCAGGCCCAAGTAATAAAAATGGTCTGGACTCTGAAACAGTTATACTTAGGATGAAAAACCAAAAATAGAAAACGTAGCTCATTTAAGATTGGACTTTAATAAAATAGGGATGCGCCTCGTTACAAAAAATGAAAACACACGGGGCCCCCAAATAAGTCTCAACATAAAAACTCTAGATTCAGAAGGACTGTTTAACGAATTTCACGGTCTTTTCCAAAGTTAATAAAGACGTAGATACTTTAGGCGCGATTAATAATATTACATTCCTAATACGAGTGCACATTTATGTGACCCAAATCCAAATCCCGACAAAGTTGAAATGCACTAAAGTCACAGGCGTACTGGTACAGTGTGACTCGAAATGCGTTTTCGTGATGTCGCAATTCTTAAAAATTACAAAGCGGGACATTAATAATGCATAAAAATGAAGTAAATAAAGAAATCTGATAAAACAAATACGGTAGTTGAGCGACCGTGCTAGAACCACAGAATTTGGGAGTGCCTAACACCTTCTCCCGGGTTAACAGAATTCCTTATCCGGATTTTTGATTTTGCGGACTGTTAAACCGAGTCATAATTTCCTCGGTTCGGGATTAAACCGGTGACTTGGGACACTATTATTTTCCCAAGTGGCGACTCTGAAATATTTAAATAAATCTCGTTCTGAATGTCCTTTAATTGGAAAAACTCCTTTCCTATTATTATTATATCCCTTCCCGAGGTGTAGTATTAATAAGCGGTTTAAGAAAAAGGAGGTGTGACACCCATTAACCCGGAATACTTTACCATTTTTGTTCTTGAGATCAAGGGCGCCGAAAGGAGTTACAAAAACCACTTGAAAAGGCCTACTTGGATTTGAGCTTCCCCGGAAATAACCTTAGCCTTGAGTTGAAAAGAAAGACCATATCACCAACCTTGAATTCTTTACCTCAAGCATATTTATCATGTAGGTACTTCATCTTGTCCTTGTACAAGGATGAGCTCGAGTAAGCATGTCCACTCGGAGGTTGGCCACAACATCCCATTCCAAATTCAACCTTTTTAAAGCCCACATCACCTTGTGCTCTATATCCACCGGGAGATGACAAGACTTACCAAACACCAATCGATATGGAGACATACCAATCGGAGTCTTGTATGCTGTCCTGTAAGCCCAAAGAGCCTCGTCCAACTTCTTTGACCAGTCAGTCCTATCTGCATTCACTATTTTGGACAAAATACTCTTAATTTCCCTGTTAGAAACCTCCACTTGGCCACTTACTTGCGGATGATATGGAGTAGTCACCTTGTGGTTAACTCCATATTTGGTGAGCAAAGAGTCAAATGCCTTGTTACAAAAATAGGACCCCCCATCACTAATAAAAGCACAAGGGGTTCCAAACCTAGTAAATACTACTTCTTCAAGAATGCCACGACACTCCGGGCTTTATTGTTGGGAAGAGCCATGGCTTCCACCTACTTGGAGACATAATCTACCGCCACAAGAATGTACGTGTTCCCACAAGAGCTAACAAATGGGCCCATGAATTCAATGCCCCACACATCAAAAATATCAACCTCTAAAATGGTGTTAAGAGGCATGTCATCTTTTTTAGAAATCCCGCCGGCTCGTTAACATGCATCATACCTTTTAACCAAATCACTTGCATCTTGAAACAAGGTCGGCCAATAGAAACCACAACTTAGAACCTTTGATGTCGTTCTCACCCCCCCCCCCCCCCCCTGACCACCATAAGGGGAAGAGTGGCAAGCTTCCAATATGCTCAATTGTTCTTCTTCCAGGACACAACGACGAATCACACCATCGGTGCAAATTTTGAACAAATAAGGCTCGTCCCAATAGTAATCCAAACTATCTCGCTTGAGCTTCTTCCTTTGGTTAGAAGAGAGCTCATACGGGATAATGCCGGTCACAAGATAATTGTCTACATCAGCAAACCACGTCATATCATGCATAGACACCCCAAGGAGTTGTTCATCCGAAAAAGCATCATTTGTCACACCTCATTTTTTACTATATACCGCCTATTAATACTATACCCCGAGAGGGGATATAATAATAAAAGGGAAGGAGTTGTTCCACTTAAAGAACAGTCAGAACGAGATTTATTTATTAATTTTCAGAGTCTCAGCTTGAGAAAATAATGGTGTCCCAAGTCACCGGTTTAATCCCAAACCGAGGAAATTATGACTCTGTTACAATCTGCGAATCAGAAATTCGGATAAGGAATTCTGTTAACCCGGGATATGGTGTTAGGCACTCCTGGATTACGTGGTTCTAGCACGGTCGCTCAACTGTTTTCTTTGTTCTTATCTGATTTTTCGTATGCTTCATTTTCATGTTTTATTAGTGTTCCGCTTTGTTATTTTATAAAAAATTGCGACGTCGCAAAAATGCATTTCGAGTTACACTGTACCAGTACGCTTGTGACTTTACCGAGATTTGGATTTGGGTCATATAAATGTACACCCGCATTAGGAATGTATATTATAAGTTATGCCTAACATGTCTACGTCTTGTTAATTTTGGGAAAGACCGTGGAATTTGCTAAACGATCCTTCCGAATCTAGAATTTTTTATTAAAACTTATTTGAGGGCCCCACAATTAAATATTTGTGGTTTGGTGATGCTCATCTCCATTTTATTAAGGTTCAATCCTAAATAACTACGTTTTCTATTTTTTGGTTTTTTCGTCCTAATATAATTATTTTGCATCAGTTTTATATTATTGATTATTAGATTCTAGGTAGAGGGAAATAATCCTTCCTAGTGACCTTGTTGAGCTTTCTATAATCCATGCACACTCTCCAACCCGTGACCGTGCGGGTCAGAATCAATTCATTATTTGCATTTGTGATCACCGTGATGCCACCCTTCTTTGGAACACATTGGACCGGGGAGGTCCATGAACTATCCGATATTGGGTATACTACACCGGCATCCAACCACTTGATAGCCTCCTTCTTGACCACCTCTTGCATAGCTTCATTTAATCTTTTTTGGTGTTCAAGTGACGGTCTTGCATCATCCTCCAAAATGATCTTGTGCATGCAAAAGGTGGGGCTTATGCCCCGAATATCTGCCAAGGTTTATCCAATCACCCGCTTGCGCTTTTGTAAAACCGCCAAAGTGGCGTCAACCTGCAATTTAGTTAAGCAAGATGAAAGAATAACAGGCAAAGTGAAATTGGGACCCAAGTACTCATTCCTGAGGTGAGGAGGAAGTGGTTTCAACTCCAACACCGGCGGCTCCTCAATAGATGGCTTTGTTGGATGGGTCGTTCAATTCTCAAGGTCCAACGAAAACTTTCCCGGCTCATAAGAGTACGAGCCCATACCATGCAAAACATTTACACATTTAATTCTCCCGGTATTGTCATTAGCTTCCATGTTAAATAGCACTACTTCAAGTGGATCTTCAACATTGATCATGGCGCTTGTGTCATCCACTATCACCGCCGTGACAATGTCGACAAACGAACAGACGTCGGTACTATTAGGTTGCCTCATCGATTTGCACACATGGAAAACTACTTTTTCATCACCAACCCAAAAAGTCAACTCTCCCACCTTGACGTCAACGAAAGCTTTCCCAGTTGCTAAGAAAGGCCTTCCAAGAATGATTGGGACTTCAACGTCCACCTCACAATCAAGAATTACGAAGTCGGCCGGCAAAATGAACTTATCTACTCGAACAAGCACGTCGTTGATGATACCCAAAGGCTGCTTCATAGACCTACACGCCATTTTTAGCCGCATTGATGTCGGGCGAGGTTGCCCAATCCCCAAGGTTTTGAACATTGAATATGGCATTAGATTGATGCTTTCCCTCAAATAACATAGGGCTTTTGCAAAATCGGTGCTTTTAATAGTGCATGGGATGGTGAATGCTACGGGATCCTCAAGCTTTGGAGCCATCGAGTGTACTATTCCACTCACTTGATATGTAATTTTTATTATTTCACACTCCATCGATCTCTTCTTCGTGACCAAATCCTTCATGAATTTCGCATACCCGGGCATTTGCTCTAGCGCCTCCACCAAGGGCACATTTATGGTCAAGCTCTTCATCTTATCAATGAATTTTTTAAACTGGTTATCACTCTTTTGTTTCACCAAACATTGAGGGTAAGGCGGAGGAGGCTTAGGCAAAGGTGCCTTGGCCTTTTGCACTTTCGGCTCGGGCATATCTATAACATGTTCCCTAGACGGGTTAACGTTCTCTTGAGTCTCCTCCTTAATTTCTTGAATGTCAATTCTCACCTCATCTCTTGCACTTGTCTCCACAACATCATCAACCCTCGTAGGCATGTCAAAACTAGGCAACTCGTCTTCTTCAATGGCTTGATTCTTTTTTGAGGCATTCACTTCATCACCTCGTCCACTCCTTGTGGTCACCGCCATTACGTGGTTGTTTTGTCCACCCTTAGAATTCACCACCGTGTCACTAGGTAGTGCACCCTTTGGGCGAGTATTTAGGGATTGTGAAATTTGTCCAAGTTGTACTTCCAAGTTGCAGATGGAAGTATAATATAAAGCTAGTTGCGCATCCGAATCTTAATTCCTTTTCATCATTTGTTCAAACAACACTTTGATCTTTCCAAATTCATTGCCCAACAAACTCGGCCCTTGTTGTTGATAAGGTGGCGGGTTGTTTGGGTGTTGAAACATCGGGGGCCTTTGAAATGCTTGCCCCCGATTACCTTGGCCTCCATTGTTATTATTCCAATTCTTTTTCCAATTATTATTATTCCACTCCAATTGCCACCATTATTGCTTTGATTGCCCCAATTGCTTTGATTACCCCTATTCCAATTTCCGTCGCCTTGGGGTTGATTATTATTGTTCCAATTGCCTCCACCTTGTTGATTATTCCAATTCCCTTGAGATCGCCATTGTTGGTTGCCTTGATTTCCTCTATTCCCTTGAAAGTTGTTCACGAATTGGCAATTGATAATAGGTGAATTTAACTATAATTGTACCCTAAATAATTACACTTTGCTATGGAATTAATGTTGTTTATGAGGACAAAATGCTTTGATTAGTGTTCGATTGTGTTTTGTAGGTACATGTGACACATTGGATGCCATAAAGAGCTATTTTGGAGTCCTAGGTTGATTAAAAGGCCAAAAGAAGAGCTAAAGTGAAGAGGTCTGGAAGCAGCAGTGAAGAATCAGAAGTCCTGTTCATCCGTGGTTCACTCGCGGCCACGGATGAACCGCGAAAAAAGAAGGCCTCTGAAGTTTGACTATTCGCGGTCCGCTCGTGGCCGCGAACAAACCGCGGAAGGCTTCGCGGCAGCAATCCCAATTGGACTCAAACTTAGTTTTTAAGCCCTAAAACCTCTATATAAACTCCTAGTTTGCCCCATAGAGGCATGTAATCTATTATTCAATACTTTTGAAAGGTTTTAGTAGGAGAGATTCCTCTCAAACTCTTTCTTTTTATTTTATATCAAGCAATTCTTTATGATTTCAATTATTATTTTTGTTTCTTCAAGCATGAGTAGCTAAATTCTTTTCTAAGGTTTTGATGGAACCTATTGATAGATGAACTTATCATTTATCTGATTACAAATTGTGACTTAGATTTCTATTTGTTCAACTTCATTCTTATTGTAGTTAATTGGTAGGATCCCCAATTAGTTGTGCCTATTTAGTGTGCATAACTTGGAAAAGAGTGCATATTTAGGTTTATTGTTGAACAACACCACACCTAGGTTATTAATCGAATCTATAACTTTAGGCGTAAAGACGGGTTTAGGAATAACGAAGTCTTGGGTGCAATCTAAAGTGAACTATTCAAATTAAAGCTAGCTAGGGTAGCTCGGGAGAGTGCACTAGTAAATTATTATAATTGCTCGGGAGAGGGTTACGATACACATAGCGTTCATGATTGATAGAATATATTAATAATTTGTATGAGCATAACGATAAGGGATTCCGTCAATAGGGGAAATCAATACCTTAGTCTTTCTCTATATTATTTCATTCAACATTCAATCCTTTCTTTTAAAGCATTCTTTAATTCTTGCAAAGTAGTTGTTCGAATCCACACATATATATATTAAAAGTTTGGGAACTTGATTCGTAAGTACTTTTGGGGTTGTGAAAGTTGCAATTGGTAGGTTAATTCTCTGTGGGATCGATCTTGGACTTATTAAACCAAGTTATATTGACTACGACCGTTGCTTGGACGTGAATCAATTTTGGCGCCATTGCCGGGGAATTAACGGAATTATCAATTGCCATTGCCAGAACTTCAAGATTCTTGTGTATTCAGGTTCTTTCTACACTCTACATTGAATATTTTGACGTTTGTTGATTTGGGTATTCGGGTGCATGCCTAGAAAATCTGCAAGGACTGGAGAACTAATTGAAGGACTCTCAGACCCCGAGCAAACCTTCCGGGCACGTAACAAAGCCATCAAACAAATTCAACAATCTCAACAACCAATCAAACTAGACTTCGACATAGGTGACATTAACGATCAAAACCAGCAAGCCGGGCTAAATATGCAAGAGGCACAGGAGGCACAAGAATGTGCATTGTTCGACTGGGCACAACCCACAGTGGATAATTTGGCAACTGCCATCGTTGTGCCAACAATTCAAGGTGAGTCTTTCCAGATTACCAACAACATGCTTCACTTGTTGCAAAACAAGGGATTATTTTCTGGGTCTCAGGTTGAAGATCCACAGCAGCACCTCAAGAACTTTCTATCAATATGCAAAACACAAAGGCAATCGAATGTAACTACGGAAGCTATCAAATTGCTACTTTTTCCATTCTCAGTTACAGGAGCAACACAGATATGGCTAAACTCACTCCCTATAAACTCCATTGCAACTTGGGATGAGTTAGTCAAACAATTCCACAACAAGTTTCATCCACCTAACAAAACAGTTCAACAAATTGATGAGATCGTGAGCTTCAAGCAAAAACCAATGGAAACATTATATGAAACTTAGGGCAGATTCAAGGGTATGCTTGTTATGTGTCCTCATCATGGGATCCCTGAGCAGATGTTGGGTCAAAGGTTCTACATGGGGCTTTCAGACAGTATGAAGAACATTGTAGATGCTTCAGCAGGTGGGGCTTTTCTGAGCAAGACTTGGAGAGAGGGCCAAAATTTGCTAGACAAGATGGCTCAGAATTCCGGGTGGACGTCTAGGAATGCTCCTATCACACCAGTGGTACACTCTGTACCTCTGGATCCATCCAACACTCTGGAGGAGAACGTGGTAACTTTATTGACACAAATGAGCATCCTAACAAAGAAGGTGGAAGAATCAGGGGTTAAGCAGCAAGTTCACATTGTACCAATGGTGGTTTATGCACATCTTGCATTAGCCAACCCATAGGTAATCCATGGGCTGCAGACCAAGAACATCATCATCAGCATGAGGATATGAACTATGTGGCTAATTATGGAGGACAACGACAAGGCAATCAAAACTGGGGCCAACAGGCTCCAATGCAGTATAGACCTCTACGGCCACAATTTAATGCAGCAGGTATGAGGCCACCACACAACATGGCTCCATATCCTAGACCTCAGAATTTCGGAAATCGGCAGCAGGGATACCATCCACCTCCACCACCACATCGGGGTAGACAAGATGATGGGTTTGCAAGGTTGGAAGCTATGATGCAGCAGGTAATTGGGTCAAATGCCAAAACCAATGAAAGAATAGATGCACATGATGAAGCGATCAAAAATATGGAAATGCAGATGGGTCAGATTGCTATGTCACTTAACAATCGTCCTCAAGGGAAATTGCCTGTTGATACACAAACAAACCCAAAGGACCAAATCCCAAAGCAGATGATGGCAGTGACTTTGAGAAGCGGTAGAGATCTTGATGCTGAGAATGAAAGTGAGAAAATTGACAGACAGGCTGAGACACCTACTCCATTGCCCATTGAATTGGATGAGTCGACAGGGTTGACATAAGTCACAGTCCAGCCAGTTCTTGAAAATAAAGAAGCAAAACAGGGAACGGAGAAAGTAGCTGAACAGGTAGAGCAGCAGATTGATGAGAAAGTAATAGAAAAAGAAAGATCCCAAATCACCGGGAAGAAGAGGCCTCCACCACCATTCCCCCAAAGGCTGGCCAAACACCAAAAAGAGGAACAATACAAAAAGTTCTTCGACATGCTCAAGCAAATTCAGGTAAACATTCTATTAATTGAAGCTTTAAAAGAAATGCCTGGTTATGCTAAGATGATGAAGGATTTAATGTCGCGGAAATTTTATTTCCAAGACTTGGCCACAGTTACACTCACCCAGACTTGTAGTGCAGAGGTCTCTAGACCCATTGCTGAGAAGCTATCTGATCCAGGTAGTTTCACCATCCCATGCACTATAGGGAATTATGCCATTGCTAAGGCTTTATGTGATTTGGGGGCAATCATTAATCTCATGCCCTTAGTTGTCTATAAGAGGTTAGGTATTGGGAGAGCTAGACCCACCTCTATGCTTTTACAGCTTGCTGACAGGACGGTTAAGCGTCCATTTGGTATTATAGATGATGTGCTAATCCAGGTTGGGAAGTTCGTGTTTCCCGCTGATTTTGTTATTCTTGATTGCAAGGTCGACGAAGAAATTCCCATAATCCTGGGAAGACCATTCCTAGCCACTAGGAGAGCCATAATTGATTGTGAAACTGGGGAACTCAAGATGAGGTTGAATGATGAAGAGATCATCTTCAATGTGAAAAACTCCATGAGGCGTCCTAGTGAGTTCGCAAATTGCTCTCTAATTGATGCGGTTGATGTGAAAGTAGAGACCGACGATGCATAATTGACCGTTGAAGACCCACCTCAAACATGCCTGATGAACATGGAAGAGGTAAACGGTGAAAGTTTGGCCGAATAGGTATTATCTCTCGAAGGCAAGGGATTCTAGAAGCGAGAGATCGAATTCGAACCCCTACACTTAGAGAAAAGAGAAAGCCCACCAGCAAAGCCATCCGTAGAAGAGCCACCGAAGCTTGAACTTAAACTACTACCACCACATCTCAAGTATGAGTATCTAGGTCCTAACTCCACGTTACCTGTTATTCTCATCTAGTTTGTTTGATGTGCAGGCCCAAAAGCTTATACAGGTACTCAAGGAATGCAAGACTGCCATCGGGTGGACCATGGCAGACATAAAGGGGATCAAGCCCAGCCTATTGTATGCATAAAATTCTCCTGGATGATGTACACAAACCTTCCAGGGAACATCAAAAAGGCTGAACCCCAACATGAAGGAAGTGGTGAAGAAGGAAGTAATAAAGTGGCTAGATGCGGGAATCATCTTCCCAATCTCACACAGCAGCTGGGTCAGTCCGGTCCAATGTGTGCCCAAGAAAGGAGGCATGGCGGTAGTGAAAAACGACAATAATGAATTGATTTCAACAAGAACCGTCACCGGATGGAGAATATGCATGGACTATAGGAAGTTGAATCTAGCTACCCGCAAATATCACTTCCCACTTCCCTTCATTGATCAAATGCTTAACAGGTTGGAAGGGAGGTCCCACTTTTGCTTACTTGATGGATACTCGGGGTACAATCAAATCTCCATAGCCCCCGAAGATAGAGAGAAGACCTCCTTCACATGCCCTTATGGTGTCTTCGCCTTCGGGAGGATGCCATTCGGACTATGCAATGCACCTGCCACCTTCCAAAGGTGCATGATGGCTATTTTCACCGACATAGTGGAAGATATTATGGAAGTGTTCATGGATGATTTCTCAGTGGTAGGGAATTCATTCGATGAATGCCTTGTCAATCTGACAAGAGTGCTGAAACGGTGCATGGAAACAAATTTAGTGCTAAACTGGGAGAAGTGCCATTTTATGGTACAAGAAGGTATAGTATTGGGGCACCGGGTTTCAAGCAAAGGCATTGAGGTAGACCGTGCTAAAGTTGATGTCATTGCAAAGTTGCCTCCACCAACATCCGTCAAGGCCATAAGAAGATTTCTTGAACACGCCGGTTTTTACCGGAGGTTCATTAAAGACTTTTCCAAAATATCAAACCCTCTCTGTAAGTTACTTGAAAAAGATCACCCTTTTGTTTTTACTGACGAATGCAGGATTGTTTTTGAGGAACTGAAAAAGAGGCTGGTCACAGCACCCATCATCATTGCCCCAGACTGGGAGCAGCCATTCGAGTTAATGTGTGATGCAAGTGATTATGCAGTGGGGGCAGTGCTGGGCCAGAGGAAAGATAAGCTGATGCATCCAATATACTATGCAAGTAGAACTTTGAGTGGAGCACAGCTAAACTACACAATGACAAAAAAGGAGATGCTGGCGGTCGTGTTTGCATTGACAAATTCCGGTCCTATCTCATAGGATCAAAGGTAATCGTATACACAGACCATGCAGCCTTAAGGTATTTAATTGATAAAAAGGACTCTAAGCCACGCCTAATTCGTTGGGTGTTGCTTCTCCAAGAGTTCAACCTCGAAATCAGAGATAGAAAAGGTATAGAAAATCAAGTAGCTGACCATTTGTCAGGACTTGAAGGAGCTGAACTTGTCAAAGAGAGTGGGGAAATTCTGGAAACCTTTCCAGATGAGCAGTTGCTCACCACCACTCTCATGGAAGCTCCATGGTATGCTGACTATGCCAATTATCTAGCCAGTGGCATTGTTCCTTATGACCTATCATCGGTCCAGAGGAAAAGTTTTTTTTTGTGAAAGTCAGTATTATTATAGGGATGAACCATATTTGTTTAGGATATGTCTTGATAACATGATCCGGAGATGCGTCCCCGAGATAGAACAATCTTTTGTTTTGCAGGCATGTCATGCTTCAGCATATGGTGGTCACTTTGGAGGAATACGTACAGCTGCCAAAATACACGAGGTCGGTTTCTATTGGCCGATGGTGTTTAAGGACGCACACTTGTGGGTGAAAGGGTGCAACGAATGTCAACGCACCGGAAACATCTCCCGGCGCCATGAGATGCCAATGAATCCAATCCAGCAAGTGGAAGTGTTCGATGTCCGGGGAATAGATTTCATGGGGCCCTTTATTAGCTCATACGGCAATAAGTACATACTTGTTGTAGTTGACTACGTGTCCAAATGGGTGGAAGCTGCAGCACTACCCACCAATGATGCTAAGGTGGTAGCGGGATTTTTGAAGAAGAATATTTTCACCCGGTTTGGGACTCCGAGGGCTATCATTAGTGACGGGGGCACACACTTTTGCAACCGAGCTTTTGAGAAATTATTGGCCAAGTATGATGTTAAACACCGTGTGGCCACTCCATATCACCCGCAAACTAGTGGACAAGTTGAGGTCTCCAACAGGGAGATAAAAAGTGTACTGACTAAAACAGTGAACGCCACAAGGACCGACTGGTCCAGGAAGCTTGATGATGCACTATGGGCATATAGAACAGCATTCAAAACACCCATCGGCATGTCTCCTTACAAGTTGGTGTTCGGAAAAGCTTGTCACTTGCCGGTTGAACTAGAGCATAAAGCGTGGTGGGCACTGAAACAATTGAATCTCAACTTGGATGAAGCAGGTAAAGAAAGGTTGACTGGGTTGCATGAGTTAGAAGAATTTCGGTACCTAGCATTTGAAAATACAAGATTGTATAAAAAAGGATGAAGCGGATCCATGATCAAAATATCGTTGAGCGTACCTTCAAAAATGGGGACAAAGTACAACTATACAATTCAAGATTACGACTTTTCCGGGGTAAATTGAAATCAAGGTGGTCAGGACCCTTCAAGGTAATTGAGGCATGTGAGTCAGGAGCTGTGGAAATTCAAACCATGGATGGATCACGTACATTCAAGGTAAACGGACAGCGGTTGAAACAATACATAGGCCTAGATGACAGGGAGGACAAGATAGAATTGCGGTTGGACGAACCTCAAGGGTCTAGCGAGCCGTAAAATGCGCTAAGTTTAGTCGTGCCGCGATGTTAAATCATGCGCTACATGGGAGGCAACCCACGAACATGTTGTAAGTAATTTTATCCCAGTAGTAAGTAATAAAGGAATATAAGAAAGACACACATTTTTGCTGAACAGTCGAAATTTTTTTTCAGAGAGGAGCACTGTCCGCGGTCCATCCGCGACCGCGGAAAAATGCCCTCTCTGAACTTTCTCTGTTCGCGGTCCATTCGCGGCCGCGAACCAACCGCGGAAAAATGACCTCTCTGAATCTCGACTATTCGCGGTCCATCCGCAGCCGCGAACGAACCACGAACAGTCGCGGTCAGTTCCGCGGTTGGCGCAAAATTAATGTTTTTTTTATTTTTCTTTTCCCTCCCCCCTTTAAAACCCTAAAAGCACTCCCCCTCTTTCCCACAACCCCATTCAGCCGCCCCTCCCCTCTCAAAACTCTCTCTCTCTAACTTCAAATCCTCTCGCTTTTCTCTACAAATCCCCAACCCCTTCTTCTCCAAATCATCCCCTTCTTCCACCCTACTTCTCCATTGCTATAACTTGTAAGTTTTTCTACTTTTCTCTTTTATTTTGTTTCTATTTTTAGTTTTTGATTGTTTATTTTGTCTAAGTAATTAGTTAGTGTTAGTTTAGGGTACATTCATGAATATTGATTGGTTTCTTATTGTACATTTAATTTTCCATGAAATTCTTCTAAGGAACCTTGTTATATGATTGATGTTTGGTAAAGAATGGGTTGTTGGGTCTTCAATTGTGTTTATGATGTTAATTTTATGATTTGGAGACCCAATAGTAGTTTAACCATATATGTGGGTTGGTTAGCCAAGTTGGGCACATTACCCTTGATCATAATAGATTAATGAAGTTTAGGAGACATAATGCCCAACTCATGAATTGGTTATTGAGTATTTTATGGATTAAGTCAATGGGGTACTATTAGAAGTGTTCAAAGAACTAAGTGTGGGGTGCTCAATTGGGCATGTGTGAAATAGTTAGATAAAGAATCCTAATATAGGAGTATGAGGGAATTGCACAAAAATAATGGTCAATTGTGAGTTTTCAAGGATGGCGAAGTCTGAGTAGCCTTCCAATGACTAACGGTTTACAAACTTTTTGGCTATCTTAATTGTACAGGATCATGGCCCAAAAGAGAGCACGACATGGTGCTAGCTCATCCAGGCAACCGACTTATGACGAGTCTAGGTTTGCTGATGAAGGAGCCGAAAATGCATTTCACATTAAAGCAAACAAGAAGTGGCTCCAAGAGGTAGAAGTTGACAGGATAGCTATCCGCTCGGAGAAGCCGGAAATTTATGATGAGATTCGGAGGCGAGAGATGGAGTTCCTCTTTGAATCACCTCCTAAGTTGAACAAGATGCTTGTCCGAGAATTCTACGCCAATGCCCCTTATGCCTCAGTCAGAGCAGTTTTCGTCAGAGGTAAGCGAGTCAATGCTCATATTCCTACTATTCGGCAGGTACTTCGCCTGCCATTGCACACTAGTGATATTGATTACTACCATGATAGGCCCGGTGTCACATGGGACATGCTAATAGAGGCCTTATGTGTAGATGGCATTCTAGTATGGATTAGAAATCAAACTCTGCACTCTAACTGTTTCACACACATTGCCAAATGTTGGTTCTCCATAATTTGCAACCGTATTTTGCCCTCAAGTAACACCACAGATGTTAACTTTAATAGGGCTATTTTGACTTGGTGTTTTGTAACACATCGGGATGTTGATATTGCCCGAGTTATTAGTGACGAGATGGTATTGAGGGGATCCCTCACTGCCAAGGGTTTTTATTACCCATCTCTTGTCACTACGTTGTGTCTCCTCAATCACACCCCAGTTACTGATGCCGACGGTGAGCTACTACCGAAAGCTCCATTAAGAGCTGCTACTATCCAGGTTGGGCGAGACACAACCCCTATTGACATAGATGAGGAGGACGATCAAGTACCGGGAATTCAGCCGGACCTTCCAGGCCTGCTCCTCGTGGAGCAAGCATGTCTAGATCCGAGTCCACACGACCTATGTTGAGGTCAATGGAGGAGGAGGTTGCTGCTCTGCGCACTTCCGTAGATGGCCTACACACACGGCTAGATGCCATGTCCACTAGGCAAGCCCGGTCAGAGAACAGGTTTATGGCATGGTTCAGAGCACTTGGGAGAGCATGCCATGTCGACCCATCCACCGTCTCCGACTCCGAGTGAGTCACAGGTAAGTTTTCTTGCCCCTCTTGTGCTTTCATTTTTATTTATGCCATGGGGACATGACATATTTTTAAGTGTGGGGTGGGAAACTTATCTTGTACATAATGTATATATTAGTGTAGTAAGTAATATAAAATAATAAAAATACAAAAAAATCAGAAAATTTTAAAAACAAATCCAAAAATATGAGTAGAGGACTCTTCCTGATGACGGACTATTTAGGACAAGTACTCTTGAGGGAAGTAGTCCACGTAGGAATTTTTCTTTCTTTTATTTTCTTTTTCTAGTTAGTATATCATCTCCCCTTGGTTTTTCTTTTGACCACGATTCTTTTCCAAGGGTTTTTATTGAACCGGGTTAGGTAGATTTTTTTTTCTTTTTCTTAGGATTAGAGGTAAAAGGGCAACATGTAACCCCGAATATGCACATTAGCAAAAGCGTAAATTGAACTTGAGAATGTATCTTCTAAGCTTGATTGTAGAATCTCAATATGCCTTAAATTGCACAATAATGCTTGCTTGAACATCGATAGGATTTTGTAGATAAACCGGACTCCAAATGAGTTGCATGCCATGTGTGTGTGAGGTTTTTACTTACATTGTATGTTGTACATGATGCCTAGACATTGCCCTGTATGTTTGCAAAGCGAAATAGAAGTTATTTGGTTGTAGAAAGGATAGAGGAATTTCTTTGTGTAACCCCATATATCAATAGACATGGATCCACCCGTACATTTTATCTTAGTTAACCCCTTTGAGCTTAAAGCCTATTCTTTGATAACCCTTGAATGTTATTCACATTATTATATGTGTTCTACTTTACCTCCTAGAAGCACTTGTATTGTAATGAACATGCAAAAGTTTAAGTGTGGGGTGAAGGGAAATTGACAAGGGAAAATCAAGAATGAATGGTAGAAAATAGTGAACTGGCCAAAATAAAGTAAATGTATTGCAAAGCAATGAAAAGATGAGCTATATTGAATAAAATCTTAGAAAAGACAGTCACATCAATAAAAGAAAAAGTGGGGGTAAAAGTGAAGGAAGGTGAATATATGTATGTGGGAGACATAAGGAAGTAGACAAAAAAGGAAGTTGTGAAAAAGAAAAGAAAAGTGTTTAGGGAGGTTAGTCACTATAACCAAAAGTATCCTACCCGTCCCGTAGCCATCATTACAACCCTTAAAGACCTCTTGATCTATGATTGAACAACTCGATTAGTGGAGTATTACACTAGGGGCAAGCCTATGGTGTGTCTGTATGCATATGAATGTTCTTTGTTGAGAGTGAGTGAATTTTTTCGAAGTTCCATGTTTTTGAATTGATAATGTGTGGGAACTTCTCTCAATAAATTTGGTGAGGGCATGTAATTCAAGAGGACAAAGGTAAATTTGCAAGTTTTTGATAATAAGTAGAGCAAGTAATAATGTGCGGGCATGAGAGTTTACGGTTAAGTAAAGATCATGCATATCTTAAGTTGTTCATGTATAATAGCTTTTGTGACATAATTTTGGGGAGACAAATTTTTTGTTAATTGGCCTAAAGTGTGATTAAAGATTGCTCGAGGACGAGCAAAAGTTTAAGTGTGGGGTATTGATAATAGGTGAATTTGACTATAATTGTACCCTAAATAATCACATAGTGTTCGATTGTGTTTTGTAGGTACATCTGACACATTGGATGCCATAAAGAGCTATTTTGGAGTCCTAGGTTGATGAAAAGGCCAAAAGAAAAGCTAAAGTGAAGAGGTCTGGAAGCAGCAGTGAAGAATCAGAAGTCCTGTTCATCCGCGGTTCACTCGCTGCCGCGGATGAACCGCGAAAAAAGAAGGCCTCTGAAGTTTGATTGTTCGCGGTCCGCTCGCGGCCGCGAACGAACCGCGGAAGGCTCCGCGGCAGCAATCCCAATTGGACTCAAACTTAGTTTTTAAGCCCTAAAACCTCTATATAAACTCCTAGTTTGCCCAATATAGGCATGTAATCTTTATTTTCAATACTTTTGCAAGGTTTTAGTAGGAGAGATTCCTCTCAAACTCTTTCTTTTTATTTTATATCAAGAAATTCTTTATGATTTCAATTATTATTTTTGTTTCTTCAAGCATGAGTAGCTAAATTCTTTTCTAAGGTTTTGATGGAACCTATTGATAGATGAACTTATCGTTTATCTGATTACAAATTGTGACTTAGATTTCTATTTGTTCAACTTCATTCTTATTGTAGTTAATTGGTAGGATCCCCAATTAGTTGTGCCTATTTAGTGTACATAACTTGGAAAAGAGTGCATATTTAGGTTTATTGTTGAACAACACCACACCTAGGTTATTAGAGGAATCTATAACTTTAGGCGTAAAGATGGGGTTAGGAATAACGAAGTCTTGGGTGCAATCTAAAGTGAACTATTCAAATTAAAGCTAGCTAGGGTAACTCGGGAGAGTGCACTAGTAAATTATTATAATTGCTCGGGAGAGGGTTACGATACACATAGCGTTCATGATTGATAGAATATATTAACAATTTGTAAGAGCATAACGATAAGGGATTCCATCAATAGTGGAAATCAACACCTTAGTCTTTCTCTATATTATTTTATTCAACATTCAATCCTTTCTTTTAAAGCACTCTTTAATTCTTGCAAAGTAGTTGTTCGAAAAACACACAAATATATATTCAAAGTTTGGGAACTTGATTCGGAAGTACTTTTGGGGTTGTGATAGTTGCAATTGGTAGGTTAATTCTCTGTGGGATCGATCTTGGACTTATTAAACCAAGTTATATTGACTACGATCGTTGCTTGGACGTGAATCAGCAATCTTCGTCTTGCTCATCATAACATTCATTTGAATACCCACTGTCATCATCATAATTTTCACAAGCTCCTTGTTGTTGTGGCCCCCTTTGCCTTATCTTCATCATGTTTACCCCTTCCATAGCATTGACTTGTCTTGGATTTTGCACTTGTTGTAATTGTGCCTTTGCTAATTGATTCATGGTTGTTGTAAGTTCGGCAATGGCTTGGCCATCATGTAACTCTTTGTGCAAGACATTCGGATCACCTTAAGGAACATTCGCCCGACTTTGCCATGCCGATGAAGTATCTGTCACGCCCCAAATCGATGGACATGACTGGCGCCTGACCGGGTTGCCCCAGTCAAGCGAACCTGGGTGCCTTTCATTCCCACGCGTTACCCCTGTGATGACTTGTTTCTCATTAACCAAATATATTACTAATCATAATTGATTTCACATTAAACAAATAAAACGATACGAGTGATTTATTAGCAAGATTTCAATTTTTACAACGCCCGACATAACACAATATATATACATAAGACTGGAGTCCCACAGTTTACATGTCTACAGAGCCTCTAGGATACAAAGGGAAATACAATACTTGCCGGTAACAAGGCTCCGGCTATACCTTACAAAACCAAAATGAAATCTAAACCGAGTGGCATGAACCACACAAGGCCCCGAGGAAGAAAGGGGCTCACCAAAAACGGGCAGTGGAGGATGAAAGATACTACTGCCAGATGAGCTGAAGTGCCTGCTACTGATCCACCTACAATCATGACACGAATGTAGCGCCCCGGCAAAAGGGACGTCAGTACACTTGAATTGTACTGGTATGTATGGACAAACTTTGTCCCAAGTAAACTCAAGCCATTAAATTACATCAACAATTAATTAAGCCAACCAACCATGTTTCCACATTTTCCTCGTTTCAAATAATTCTCAACACAAAGCACTTCTTACGATCAACCAATTTAACAATTACCAATCAATCACATAAAGCACAAGTAGTCAAACAAAGGGGCAATCAGTGCCCCACAGGTTGCAAACTCTCCTGTTGTCTCCTTTCGCAATTTCACATTATTGATTTTTGTATCAATTTTCAATAGCGATTTCGATCGCTTTCCATCCTTATTGCCCCTGACCACCCTTATTACCTCGGCCACCCTTATCACCCCAACCCACACCTTATTTCCCCACGTTGCGGCGCGCAACACGACCCCGCCTTACAGTTGAAAACACAACAATTTCAAACAGGAGATAAGGTACTACACACAATTTCAACAAGTTCAAATAAGCAACTTACACATTGGTTCATGTTCTCAATTTCTTCTCAATTCAATATCATAACCATGTTACAATATTTCCACAATTCAAGTGCTTCATCTATTTCCACGATAAACCAATTCTCAAGTGTTTCGTTTGTTTTCCACAAGGTGCCATATAGGCCATCATAGTCATTATTCACAATTCTTTTGCCAATTTAAACTCTCATTTTACATCACTCATAGCTCAACAACAAACTTTGAATATCCAACAACAACATCAAGAATTTCACACAATTTGTCAATTTAACAAGAAACAAACAAACTTCACACATATAGGCGATTTCACAAGAATCAAAATTAGCCATACATACCTGGTGATGCTTTTTCCTCCTACTTTATGCTTACCCAAGATATCCTACTCTTGCCAACCTTGTTCTTGAAGACTCTTACTTCTACTCACTTCTTTTTACTAGAAATCAAGTTTAATAATCATGCATGAGTGTAAAAATTCTATTTTCAAAAGCTATTATATGCAAACCTCTCTTTGCCCAATTAAAACTGAAAATCAAAGAAAATAGTTAGGGTTTTTACCTTGAAAATATTGGGGAAGTTGAATCCTTGCCCTAGAATCCCTTGGAATTAAGTAGTTGAAACAATCTTTGAAGATGAAGAACTTCTCTCTCTAAAAACCCTCTCTTCTCTCTCTAATTTTTGGTAAGATAATATGATAAAATGAAGAAGAAGTGTGTTATATTAAAGAAGAGATCGGGTCAAAATGTTACAAAAATATGGGCCGGGGTCAAATATGCGGTCACTATGCGACCGCAGAATCCACATGCGGTCCGCAAAGTGACCGCGTAGAATTGCCCCAAATTTTATACAGGTTCTGTTAAGGAATGCGGTCACTATGCGGACCGCATGTTGATTCTGCGGTCGCAAAAGTGCACCGCAGATTTGACATGCGATCGCATATCGACCGCACTTTGACACGATTTTGGGCAACTCTCTGGAACGTTTTGCGGCAAGAATGCGGTCCGCATGTCAGGTTTGCGGTCGCATTCTTGACCGCATATTTGACATTTTTCGGAAAAATTATTTCTCTACATTTTTGAAACTTAAATCACTACCAAGGGTCCGAACCGCGGCTCGCAAGCTCGCCGCGAAGAATTCTACGCATTCCTAACACATCATTCGGACCATGACACCACATCTACTAGGTTTTATGCACAAAAATTTTACGGGGCCTTACATCCTCCCCCCTTAAGATCATTCGTCCTCGAATGAGGATTTTGAAATAAATGAGTTTTGAAAGACATGATATGCAAGCTATCAAAATTTTGACTAACTCTTATATTTTAGAAAAATTTCGCCAAAGTTTCCATTGTATTATGGACATATCCATCTGTCAGAGGGCCCCCGAAACAAATTACCAAACAACAATATACAACTACAACACTTTTCACGACTGGTATACACTTTCTTACCTCAACGAATGCACATATTCTATCACATTGTTACAATTGCACATAAACTAGTCACTTCAATGAATTCTTACCTTATTTACCCAATTTAACACACCATGTACACTTAACAAACCATTACCAATCTATACTTACTATTAGTTGTTTATTAAACACGTAAATCTTTATAAGGCTTTCATTTATCAAGAACGGTTCAAGTGACCCAAGGTAACAACACATTTAACTCATTACAAAATAAAGGAGACTTTACTAATACTAAGAGGGAAACAACTTAGGCAAGATGACAGTTACTAGGAGTAGGAGGGTCACCTAATTTCTTCTAGGCTTGATCAAACAAATGGGGGTACTTTTCCTTCATCTCTTTTTCTGCTTCCCATGTGGCCTCCTCAACTTGTTGACTTCGCCACAATACTTTAACAGAGGCAACTTCCTTATTTCTCAACTTACGGACTTGCCTATCAAGAATGGCAGCTGGAACTTCTTCATATGACAAATCTTCATTAACCTCTATAGCTTCGACTGGCATGATGGTGGATGGATCTCCAATCACTTTCTTCAACATGGACACGTGGAATACCGGGTGCACTGATGACATCTCGGGAGGCAACTCTAGCCTATAAGCAACTTGACCAATCCTTTGAATGATCCGATATGGCCCGACATACCTAGGACTCAATTTCCCTTTCTTCCCGAATCGCATGACTCCCTTCATAGGAGATACCCTCAAGAACACCCAATCATCGACTTGAAACTCCAAATCCCTTCGACGAACGTCTGCATAGGACTGTTGACGACTCTGTGCTGTTTTCATTCTCTCCTGAATAACCTTGACCTTTTCCATAGCTTCGTACACCATATCTGGCCCTAGCAATTCCGCTTCACCTACCTCGAACCACCCGATTGGCGATCTACATCTTCTCCCGTACAATGCCTCAAACGGGGCCATTTGAATGCTAGCATGATAGCTGTTATTGTAAGCAAATTCGATCAGTGGCAAGTGTTCATCCCAATTACCTTTAAAATCTAAGACACAAGCCCGCAACATATCTTCAAGCGTCTGAATGGTCCGCTCGGCCTGTCCATCGGTCTGTGGATGGAAAGCTGTGCTGAGATTCACCTGAGTTCCCAAACCTTGCTGAAACTTCTTCCAAAAGTTAGCGGTGAGCTGAGCCCGCGATCCGAGATAATAGAAAGTGGAGTGCCATGAAGCCTTACTATCTCTTTGATGTACAATCTTGCATATTGCTCCGCGGTATCAGTGGACTTGACAGGCAGGAAGTGAGCTGATTTGGTGAGTCGATCTACTATCACCCATATTGAATCGAACTTACGCTAAGTGCGAGGTAACCCCACCACGAAATCCATATTGATCATCTCCCATTTCTACCTTGGTATTTCTATAAGCTGAGTTAATCCGCCGGGCCGTTGATGCTCGGCCTTCACTTGTTGCCAGTTCGGACATTTAGCTACAGAGCTTGCCACATCCCTTTTCATACCGTTCCACCAATAAACCTCTTTGAGATCGTGATACATTTTCGTTGAACCAGGGTGCACAGAATACCTGGAAGTATGAGCCTCTGCCATCACTCTTTTCCGAAGCTCGTCCACGTCCGGAACACATAGCCTATCTTGACACCGCAATACACCATCTTCGCTGCTTGAGTACAAATGCTGAGGTCTTGTCATTCATGACTGCTTCCTTCGCCCGAACCAATGCTGGATCCATGAACTATTTTCCTTGATTTCCGCGACCATGATGATACTGCTCCATTATGCACCAAGATATCCCCCTCGTCGGACGCAGAAATACGAACCCCCAAGCTGGCTAATTGGTAAACCTCTCGAGCCGGGGGTCTCTGATCCACGCCCAAATGAGCCAAACTACCCATGGATTTCCGACTAAGAGCGTCAGCTACCACATTTGCCTTCCCTGGATGGTACAATATGTCCATATCATAGTCCTTGAGTAGTTCTAACCACCGCCGCTGTCTCAGATTCAGCTCTTTCTGCTTGAACCAATACTGGAGGCTCTTGTGGTCTGAAAACACATCTACATGAACCCCATAAAGATAGTGTCACCATATTTTCAAGGCAAACACAATAGCTGCAAGTTCCAAATCATGCGTCGGATAATTCTTCTCATGGTTCTTGAGTTGTCCGGAAGCATAAGCTATAACCTTTCCGTGCTGCATCAATACACATCCCAAACCAACCCTGGAGGCATCACAATAAACCACAAATCCCTCTGTGCCTTCTGGCAAGGCCAATACTGGTGCCGAGGTCAATCTTGACTTCAAGTTCTTGGAAACTTTTCTCACATGCTTCGGACCACTGGAACTTAACTGCTTTCTGCGTCAATTTAGTCAATGGGGAGGCGAGGGTTGAGAATCCCTCTACAAACCTCCGATAGTACCATGCCAGACCCAAAAAGCTGCGAATCTCTGTCGGGGTCGTGGGTCTAGGCCAATCTTTCACTGCCGCAATCTTTTGAGGATCCACCATAATTCCCTCACTGGAAATAACATGCCCTAGAAAAGCTACGGACTCCGACCAAAACTCACATTTTGAGAACTTGGCATACAATTGATGCTGAAGAAGGGTCTGCAATGCTGCTCTGAGGTGAACGGCATGATCTTCCCTGCTCCGAGAGTAGATGAGAATATCGTCGATGAATACAATCACAAAGGAATCTAGGAATGGCTTGAAAACCCGATTCATAAGATCCATGAAAGCTGCTGGGGCATTGGTTAGCCCAAAAGACATGACCAAAAACTCAAAGTGACCATAACGAGTTCGAAAGGCGGTTTTAGGAATATCCTGCTCCCTGATTTTTAACTGGTGGTACCCAGACCGTAAATCAATCTTTGAGAAGAACTTCGCTCCCTGCAATTGGTCAAACGGATCATCCACTCGAGGCAAAGGATATTTATTCTTGATGGTGACTTTGTTGAGCTGCCGATAATCAATACACATTCGAAGTGACCCGTCCTTCTTTCTGACAAAGAGAACCGGAGCACCCCACGGCGACACACTCGGTCGTATGAACCCTTTCTCTAATAAATCCCTCAGTTGCTCCTTTAACTCCCTTAACTCTGCTGGCGCCATTCTGTATGGTGGAATGGATATTGGCTGAGTATCCGGCATTACATCGATCCCGAAATCAATCTCCCTATCCGGCGGGATGCCTGGAAGCTCATCTGGAAACACTTCAGGAAATTCATTCACAATTGGCACGGACTCGAGGGTAGGCACCTCTGAGGTGGTGTCCGTTACCCGAACCAGGTGATAGATACACCCCTTCTTAATCATCTTTGAAGCCTTAAGGTAGGAAATAAACCTACCCCTTGGCACTACACCATTTCCTCTCCATTCAATAACTGGCTCGTTAGGGAACTCGAGCCTCGTAACTCTCGTTCGACAGTCAAGTTTGGCAAAGCACGAATAGAGCCAATCCATCCCCATAATTACATCAAAATCTACCATCCCAAGCTCAATAAGATCGGTTGTGGTATCACGACCACCCACCGTAACAACACAATTCCTATAGACTCGTGAGGCTGTAATAGAATCACCAATTGGAGTCGACACAGAGAACGGCTCATGAAGCTGTTCGGGTTCTATCCCAAAACTTGAAGCAATGAATGGAGTAACATAAGACAAGGAGGACCCTGGATCAATAAGGGCATAGCAATCAATAGTCTGAACATACAAGATACCTGTGGCAACATCTGGAGAAGCCTCTGCACTCTGGCGGCCACTCAACGCATAGAATCGACTAGGTCTACCCCTACCATGAGCTCCACCCCCAACTGCGCCACGTCCTGCTGATGCTGGAGGACGCGCTGATGATGTAGCAGCCGAACAACCGGATGACTGAGCAGATCCCCTACCCATACCCTGACTGGGTGCACGGCAGTCCCTCTGAATGTGACCTCTCACCCTGCACCTGAAACATTTCGGCATGTCAAGGTAGCAGGTCTCTGTATGAAATCTCCCACACTTGGGGCATGTAGGTCTCCCCTACTGCTGGGACCTCACCCCAGGACGACCAGACTGACGAGACCTCCTGCTATCTGAACCGGGTCTCGAATGACTGCCCTGCTGATGACTGTGCATAGATGGCGGTGCACTCGCGGAGGACTGAGCATATGACTGGGAAGGCCCTGATGACCCTCTCCCTAGAAGTGATTTCCCTAAACGACCCATTGACCGGGCCCTACTGCTACTCTCTCTCTCCGCACAAATCTTCAGCTTTCTAGCCTTTGTGGCCTGAGCAAATCCCACAATCCTCCCATAGTTCATGTATGAGTGCAAAGCTGCTGTGGCGGCCTCATTCACTACCAAAGGGCTAAGGCCCTGAACAAACCGTCGAACCCGGGCATCCGTGGTCGACACTAAATGAGGAGCGTACTTGGACAACCTTACGAACTCCATGTGATACTCCCAAACACTCATACTGCCCTGTTTGAGAACCTCGAACTCGGTGGCACGGGCTGCCATTGCCTCGGCAGGCAAGAAGTGGTCCATAAATGCATCCACGAACTCGTCCCATATGGCCGGAGGGCTCCCTTCCTCACGGGAATCCTCCCACGTTTCGAACCATGAACGTGCCGCTCCGTTCGGCCTGTGAGAGGCCAACTCTACCCCTCTATGTACGCAGCCTTCATCACTGCGAGGGTGCTTGTATATCTCGTCGAGGAATTCATGTGGGTCGACCTGCGGATCGGTGCACGAAAATTGCGGAGGGACGATCGCGAGAGTTGATGGACTGCGGAGCCAAAGAATCTCCCTGTCCGGCTGGAGGATGCGAGGGCGTCATGGGATCTCTGGGCCTGGGCGGCCGCTAGCTGTGTTAACATGTGGATGGCTCCCCTAAGTTCTTCGTTAGAGATACCGAGCCGAAGCGGGAGCGTATGTCGAGTCGGGGAACAGCTGGCGGGGAGGAATGGTGGCATCCTGCTGCCGCGGCTGGAATAGGGACAGCTTGGGTTTTGAACGGATGGGCCGAGGCAAATTCGGGGCCGGTGGGTCATTCTCTCCCACGGCATCGGGTACATGATTAACGGCTGCACTTGGGCGGCATTGGCCCTAAGGCCGAGTCTAGCCTTCTTCTTAGGTGCCATATTCTGAAAATTTGGGAACAAGGCACGAATTAGACACAGATATCTCCACATTGCACTTTACCGCACGATATAGATTAACAAAGAAGTAGGTAAATTCCTAAATGCCCGTGTAGCCCCTACTTATATGATGTGGTCGACAACACACCTATAAGAAGGGCACTACTAGACACGGCTCCGAGACATCCTAGGACACTTTAAAACCTTAAGCTCTGATACCAAGTTTGTCACGCCCCAAATCGAGGGACATGACCGGCGCCTGACCGGGTTGCCCCAGTCAAGCGGACCTGGGTGCCTTTCATTCCCACGCGTTACCCCTGTGATGATTGTTTCTCATTAACCAAATATATTACTAATCATAATTGATTTCACATTAAACAAATAAAACGATACGAGTGATTCATTAACAAGATTTCAATTTTTACAACGCCCGACATAACACAATATATATACATAAGACTGGAATCCCACAGTTTACATGTCTACAGAGCCTCTAGGATACAAAAGGGAAATACAATACTTGCCGGTAACAAGGCTCCGGCTATACCTTACAAAACCAAAATGAAATCTAAACAGAAGTGGCATGAACCACACAAGGCCCCGAGGAAGAAAGGGGCTCACCAAAAACGGGCGGTGGAGGATGAAAGATACTACTGCCGATGAGCTGAAGTGCCTGCTACTGATCCACCTACAATCATGACACGAATGTAGCGCCCCGGCAAAAGGGACGTCAGTACACTTGAATTGTACTGGTATGTATGGACAAACTTTGTCCCAAGTAAACTCAAGCCATTAAATTACATCAACAATTAATTAAGCCAACCAACCATGTTTCCACATTTTCCTCATTTCAAATAATTCTCAACACAAAGCACTTTCTACGATCAACCAATTTAACAATTACCAATCAATCACGTAAAGCACAAGTAGTCAAACAAAGGGGCAATCAGTGCCCCACAGGTTGCAAACTCTCCTGCTGTCTCCTTTCACAATTTCACGTTATTGATTTTTGTATCAATTTTCAATAGCGATTTCGATCGCTTTCCATCCTTATTGCCCCTGACCACCCTTATTACCTCGGCCACCCTTATCACCCCAACCCACACCTTATTTCACCACGTTGCGGCGCGCGACACGACCCCGCCTTACAGTTGAAAACACAACAATTTCAAACAGCAGATAAGGTACTACACACAATTTCAACAAGTTCAAATAAGCAACTTACACATTGGTTCATGTTCTCAATTTCTTCTCAATTCAATATCACAACCATGTTACAATATTTCCACAATTCAAGTGTTTCGTCTCTTTCCACCATAAACCAATTCTCAAGTGTTTCGTTTGTTTTCCACAAGATGCCATATAGGCCATCATAGTCATTATTCACAATTCTTTTGCCAAATTAAACTCTCATTCTACATCACTCATAGCTCGACAACAAACTTTGAATATCCAACAACAACATCAAGAATTTCACACAATTTGTCAATTTAACACGAAACAAACAAACTTCGCACATATAGGCGATTTCACAAGAATCAAAATTAGCCATACATACCTGGTGATGATTTTTCCTTCCTACTTTATGCTTACCCAAGATATCCTACTCTTGCCAACCTTGTTCTTGAAGACTCTTACTTCTACTCACTTCTTTTTACTAGAAATCAAGTTTAATAATCATGCATGAGTGTAAAAATTCTATTTTTAAAAGCTATTATATGCAAACCTCTCTTTACCCAATTAAAACTGAAAATCAAAGAAAATAGTTAGGGTTTTTACCTTGAAAATATTGGGGAAGTTGAATCCTTGCCCTAGAATCCCTTGGAATTAAGTAGTTGAAACAATCCTTGAAGATGAAGAACTTCTCTCTCTAAAAACCCTCTCTTCTCTCTCTAATTTTTGGTGAGATAATATGATAAAATGAAGAAGAAGTGTGTTATATTAAAGAAGAGATCGGGTCAAAATGTTACAAAAATCTGGGCCGGGGTCAAATATGCGGTCACTATGCGACCGCAGAATCCACATGCGGTCCGCAAAGTGACCGCAAAATGGCCTCAAAGTTTATGCAGGTTCTGTTAAGGAATGCGGTCACTATGCGGACCGCATGTTGATTCTGCGGTCGCAAAAGTGCACCGCGGATTTGACATGCGATCGCATATCGACCGCACTTTTGACACGATTTTGGGCAACTCTCTGGAACGTTTTGCGGCAAGAATGCGGTCCGCATGTCAGGTTTGCGGTCGCATTCTTGACCGCACATTTGACAATTTTTCGGAAAAATTATTTCTCTACATTTTTGAAACTTAAATCACTACCAAGGGTCCGAACCGCGGCTCGCAAGCTCGCCGCGAAGAATTCTACGCATTCCTAACACATCATTCGGACCATGACACCACATCTACTAGGTTTTATGCACAAAAATTTTTACGGGGCCTTACATCCTCCCCCCTTAAGATCATTCGTCCTCGAATGAGGATTTTGAAATAAATGAGTTTTGAAAGACATGATATGCAAGCTATCAAAATTTTGACTAACTCTTATATTTTAGAAAAATTTCGCCAGAGTTTCCTTTGTATTATGGACATATCCACCTGTCAGAGGGCCCCCGAAACACATTACCAAACAACAATATACAACTACAACACTTTCCACAACTGGTATACACTTTCTTACCTCAACGAATGCACATATTCTATCACATTGTTACAATTGCACATAAACTAGTCACTTCAATGAATTATTACCTTATTTACCCAATTTAACACACCATGTACACTTAACAAACCATTACCAATCTATACTTACTATTAGTTGTTTATTAAACACGTAAATCTTTATAAGGCTTTCATTTATCAAGAACGGTTCAAGTGACCCAAGGTAACAACACATTTAACTCATTACAAATAAAGGAGACTTTACTAATACTAAGAGGGAAACAACTTAGGCAAGATGACAGTTACTAGGAGTAGGAGGGTCACCTAATTTCTTCTAGGCTTGATCAAACAAATGGGGGTACTTTTCCTTCATCTCTTTTCTGCTTCCCATGTGGCCTCCTCAACTTGTTGACTTCGCCACAATACTTTAACAGAGGCAACTTCCTTATTTCTCAACTTACGGACTTGCCTATCAAGAATGGCAACTGGAACTTCTTCGTATGACAAATCTTCATTAACCTCTATAGCTTCGACTGGCATGATGGTGGATGGATCTCCAATCACTTTCTTCAACATGGACACATGGAATACCGGATGCAGTGATGACATCTCAGGAGGCAACTCTAGCCTATAAGCAACTTGACCAATCCTTTGAACGATCCGATATGGCCCGACATACCTAGGACTCAATTTCCCTTTCTTTCCGAATCACATGACTCCCTTCATAGGAGATACCCTCAAGAACACCCAATCATCGACTTGAAACTCCAAATCCCTTCGGCGAACGTCTGCATAGGATTTTTGTCGACTCTGTGCTGTTTTCATTCTCTCCTGAATAACCTTGACCTTTTCCATAGCTTCGTACACCATATCTGGCCCTAGCAATTCCGCTTCACCTACCTCGAACCACCCGATTGGCGATCTACATCTTCTCCCGTACAATGCCTCAAACGGGGCCATTTGAATGCTAGCATGATAGCTGTTATTGTAAGCAAATTCGATCAGTGGCAAGTGTTCATCCCAATTACCTTTAAAATCTAAGACACAAGCCCGCAACATATCTTGAAGCGTCTGAATGGTCCGCTCGGCCTGTCCATCGGTCTGTGGATGGAAAGTTGTGCTGAGATTCACCTGAGTTCCCAAACCTTGCTGAAACTTCTTCCAAAAGTTAGCGGTGAACTGAGCCCCGCGATCCGAGATAATAGAAAGTGGAGTGCCATGAAGCCTTACTATCTCTTTGATGTACAATCTTGCATATTGCTCCGCGGTATCAGTGGACTTGACAGGCAGGAAGTGAGCTGATTTGGTGAGTCGATCTACTATCACCCATATTGAATCGAACTTACGCTGAGTGCGAGGTAACCCTACCACGAAATCCATATTGATCATCTCCCATTTCCACCTTGGTATTTCTATAAGCTGAGTTAATCCACCGGGCCGTTGATGCTCGGCCTTCACTTGTTGACGGTTCGGACATTTAGCTACAAAGCCTGCCACATCCCTTTTCATACCGTTCCACCAATAAATCTCCTTGAGATCGTGATACATTTTCGTTGAACCGGGGTGCACAGAATACCTGGAAGTATGAGCCTCTGCCATCACTCTTTCCCGAAGCTCGTCCACATCCGGAACACATAGCCTATCTTGACACCGCAATACACCATCTTGGCTGCTGAGTACAAATGCTGAGGTCTTGTTATTCATGACTGCTTCCTTTACCCGAACTAATGCTGGATCCATGAACTGTTTTTCCTTGATTTCCGCAACCAATGATGATTCTGCTCCATTATGCACCAAGATATCCCCCTCGTCTGACGCCGAAATACGAACCCCCAAGCTGGCTAATTGGTAGACCTCTCGAGCCAGGGGTCTCTGATCCACCCCCAAATAAGCCAAACTACCCATGGATGTTCGACTAAGAGCATCGGCGACAACATTTGCCTTCCCTAGATGATACAATATGTTCATATCATAGTCCTTAAGAAATTATAACCACCGCCATTGCCTCAGATTCAGTTCCTTATGCTTTAACAAATACTGGAGGCTCTTGTGGTACGAAAACACATCTACATGAACCCTATAAAGATAGTACCGACATATTTTCAAGGCAAACACAACTGCTGGAAACTCCAAATCATGCGTCGGATAATTCTTCTCATGGTTCTTGAGTTGTCTGGAAGCATAAGCTATAACCTTTCCGCGCTGCATCAATACACATCCCAAACCGACTGTGGAGGCATCACAATAGACTACAAATCCCTCTGTGCCTTCTGGCAAGGCCAATACTGGTGCCGAGGTCAATCTTGACTTCAGTTCTTGGAAACTTTTCTCACATGCTTCGGACCACTGGAACTTAACTGCTTTCTGCGTCAATTTAGTCAATGGGGAGGCGAGGGTTGAGAATCCCTCTACAAACCTCCGATAGTACCCTGCCAGACCCAAAAAGCTGCGAATCTCTGTCGGGGTCGTGGGTGTAGGCCAATCTTTCACTGCCGCAATCTTCTGAGGATCCACCATAATTCCCTCACTGGAAATAACATGCCCTAGAAAAGCTACAGACTCCAACCAAAACTCACATTTTGAGAACTTGGCATACAATTGATGCTGAAGAAGGGTCTGCAATGCTGCTCTGAGGTGAACGGCATGATCTTCCCTGCTCCGAGAGTAGATGAGAATATCGTCAATGAATACGATCACAAAGGAATCTAGGAATGGCTTGAAAACCCGATTCATAAGGTCCATGAAAGCTGCTGGGGCATTGGTTAGCCCAAAAGACATGACCAAAAACTCGAAGTGACCATAACGAGTTCGAACCATGACACCACAGCTACTAGGTTTTTAACTGGTGGTACCCAGACCGTAAATCAATCTTTGAGAAGAACTTCGCTCCATGCAATTGGTCAAACGGATCATCCACTCGAGGCAAAGGATATTTATTCTTGATGGTGACTTTGTTGAAGCTGCCGATAATCAATACACATTCGAAGTGACCCATCCTTCTTTCGGACAAAGAGAACCGGAGCACCCCACGGCGACACACTCGGTCGTATGAACCCTTTCTCTAATAAATCCCTCGGCTGCTCCTTTAACTCCCTTAACTCTGCTGGCGCCATTCTGTATGGTGGGATGGATATTGGCTGAGTATATGGCATTACATCGATCCCAAAATCAATCTCCCTATCTGACGGAATGCCTGGAAGCTCATCTGGAAACACTTCAGGAAATTCATTCACGATTGGCACGGACTCGAGGGTAGGCACCTCTGAGGTGGTGTCCGTTACCCGAACCAGGTGATAGATACACCCCTTCTTAATCATATTCGAAGCCTTAAGGTAGGAAATAAACCTACCCGTTGGCACTACACCATTTCCTCTCCATTCAATAACTGGCTCGTTAGGGAACTCGAGCCTCGTAACTCTCGTTCGACAGTCAAGTTTGGCAAAGCACGAATAGAGCCAATCCATCCCCATAATTACATCAAAATCTACCATCCCAAGCTCGATAAGATCGGCTGTGGTATCACGACCACCCACCGTAACAACACAATTCCTATAGACTCGTGAGGCTGTAATAGAATCACCGATTGGAGTCGACACGGAGAACGGCTCATGAAGCTGTTCGGGTACTATCCCAAAACTTGAAGCAATGAATGGAGTAACATAAGACAAGGAGGACCCTGGATCAATAAGGGCATAGCAATCAATAGTCTGAACAGACATGATACCTGTAACAACATCTGGAGAAGCCTCGGCATTTTGGCGGCCACTCAATGCATAGAATCGGCTAGGTCCACCCCTACCCTGAGCTCCACCCCTAGATGCACCACGCCCTGCTACTGCTGGAGTACGCGCTGATGATGTAGCAGCTGAAGAACCGGATGACTGAGCAGATCCCCTACCTATACCCTGACGGGGTGGACGGCAGTCCCGCTGAATGTGACCTCTCACCCCGCACCCGAAGCACACTGGAAGGTCAAGGTAGCAAGTTTCTGTATGAAATCTCCCACGCTTGGGGCATGTAGGTCTCCCCTGCTGCTGGGATCTCACCCCAGGATGACCAGACTGACGAGACCTCCTGTTGTCTGAACCAGGTCTCGAGTAACTGCCCTGCTGATGACTGTGCACGGATGGCGGTGCACTCGCGGAGGACTGAGCATATGACTGGGATGGCCCTGATGACCCCTTCCCTGGAAGTGATCTCCCTGAACGACCCATTGACCGGGCCCTGTTGCTACTTTCTCTTTCTGCACGAATCTTCAATTTCCCGGCCTCTGTGGCCTGAGCAAACCCCACGATCCTCCCATAGTTCATGTCTGAGTGCAAAGCTGCTGTGGCGGCCTCATTCACTACCAAAGGGCTAAGGCCCTGAACAAACCGTCGAACTCGGGCATCCATGGTCGACACTAAATGAGGAGCGTACTTGGACAACCTTACGAACTCCATGTGATACTCCCAAACACTCATACTTCCCTGTTTGAGAACCTCGAACTCGGTGGCACGGGCTGCCATTGCCTCAGCGGGTAAGAAGTGGTCCATAAATGCATCCACGAACTCGTCCCATATGGCCGGAGGGCTCCCTGCCCTCGCGGGAATCCTCCCGCGTTTCGAACCGTGAACGTGCCGCTCCCTCGGCCTGTGAGAGGCCAACTCTGCCCTACATGTACGTCGCCTTCATTACTCTGAGGGTCTTGTATACCTCATCAAGGAATTCCTGTGGGTCGGCCTGCGGATCGGTGCACGAAAAGTACGGAGGGACGATCGCAGGAGTCGAGTGGACTGCGGAGCCAAGAGAATCTCCCTGTCCGGCTGGAGGATGCGGGGGCATCATGGGATCTGCGGGCACAGGCGGCCACTAGCTGTGTTAACATGTGGATGGCTCCCCTAAGTTCTTCGTTAGAGATACCGAGCCGAAGCGGGAGCGTATGTCGAGTCGGGGAACAGCGGCGGGGAGGAATGGTGGCATCTCTGCCGCGGTGGAATAGGGACACTTGGGTTTTGAACGGATGGGCCGGGCAAATTCGGGGCCGGTGGGTCATTCTCTCCCACGGCATCGGGTACATGATTAACGGCTGCACTTGGGCCGGCATTGGCCCTAAGGCCGAGTCTAGCCTTCTTCTTGGGTGCCATATTCTGAAAATTTGGGAACAAGGCACGAATTAGACACAGATATCTCCACATTTCACTTTACCGCACGATATAGATTAACAAAGAAGTAGGTAAATTCCTAAATGCCCGTGTAGCCCCCTACTTATATGATGTGGTCGACAACACACCTATAAGAAGGGCACTACTAGACACGGCTCCGAGACATCCTAGGACACTTTAAAACCTTAAGCTCTGATACCAAGTTTGTCACACCCCAAATCGAGGGACATGACCGGCGCCTGACCGGGTTGCCCCAGTCAAGCGGACCTGGGTGCCTTTCATTCCCACGCGTTACCCCTGTGATGATTGTTTCTCATTAACCAAATATATTACTAATCATAATTGATTTCACATTAAACAAATAAAACGATACGAGTGATTTATTAACAAGATTTCAATTTTTACAACGCCCGACATAACACAATATATATATACATAAGACTGGAGTCCCACAGTTTACATGTCTACAGAGCCTCTAGGATACAAAAAGGAAATACAATACTTGCCGGTAACAAGGCTCCGGCTATACCTTACAAAACCAAAATGAAATCTAAACAGAAGTGGCATGAACCACACAAGGCCCCGAGGAAGAAAGGGGCTCACCAAAAACGGGCGGTGGAGGATGAAAGATACTACTGCCGATGAGCTGAAGTGCCTGCTACTGATCCACCTACAATCATGACACGAATGTAGCGCCCCGGCAAAAGGGACGTCAGTACACTTGAATTGTACTGGTATGTATGGACAAACTTTGTCCCAAGTAAACTCAAGCCATTAAATTACATCAACAATTAATTAAGCCAGCCGACCATGTTTCCACATTTTCCTCATTTCAAATAATTCTCACACAAAGCACTTTCTACGATCAACCAATTTAACAATAACCAATCAATCACGTAAAGCACAAGTAGTCAAACAAAGGGGCAATCAGTGCCCCACAGGTTGCAAACTCTCCTGCTGTCTCCTTTCACAATTTCACATTATTGATTTATGTATCAATTTTTAATAGCGATTTCGATCGTTTTCCATCCTTATTGCCCCTGACCACCCTTATTACCTCGGCCACCCTTATCACCCCAACCCACACCTTATTTCACCACGTTGCGGCGCGCAACACGACCCGCCTTACAGTTGAAAACACAACAATTTCAAACAGCAGATAAGGTACTACACACAATTTCAACAACTTCAAATAGCAACTTACACATTGGTTCATGTTCTCAAATTTTTCCCAATTCAATATCACAACCATGTTACAATATTTCCACAATTCAAGTGCTTCATCTATTTCCACAATAAACCAATTCTTAAGTGTTTTGTTTGTTTTCCACAAGGTGCCATATAGGCCATCATAGTCATTATTCACAATTCTTTTGCCAATTTAAACTCTCATTTTACATCACTCATGGCTCAACAACAAACTTTGAATATCCAACAACAACATCGAGAATTTCACACAATTTGTCAATTTAACAAGAAACAAACAAACTTCACACATATAGGCGATTTCACAAGAATCAAAATTAGCCATACATACCTGGTGATGCTTTTTCCTCCTACTTTATGCTTACCCAAGATATCCTACTCTTGCCAACCTTGTTCTTGAAGACTCTTACTTCTACTCACTTCTTTTTACTAGAAATCAAGTTTAATAATCATGCATGAGTGTAAAAATTCTATTTTCAAAAGCTATTATATGCAAACCTCTCTTTACCCAATTAAAACTAAAAATCAAAGAAAATAGTTAGGGTTTTTACCTTGAATATATTGGGGAAGTTGAATCCTTGCCCTAGAATCCCTTGGAATTAAGTAGTTGAAACAATCCTTGAAGATGAAGAACTTCTCTCTCTAAAAACCCTCTCTTCTCTCTCTAATTTTTGGTAAGATAATATGATAAAATGAAGAAGAAGTGTGTTATATTAAAGAAGAGATCGGGTCAAAATGTTACAAAAATCTGGGCCGGGGTCGAATATGCGGTCACTATGCGACCGCAGAACCCACATGCGGTCCGCAAAGTGACCGCAAAATGGCCTCAAAGTTTATGCAGGTTCTGTTAAGGAATGCGGTCACTATACGGACCGCATGTCGATTCTGCGGTCGCAAAAGTGCACCGCAGATTTGACAGGCGATCGCATATCGACCGCACTTTTGACACGATTTTGGGCAACTCTGTGGAACGATTTGCGGTTAGAATGCGGTCCGCATGTCAGGTTTGCGGTCGCATTCTTGACCGCATATTTGACACTTTTTCGGAAAAATTATTTCTCTACATTTTTGAAACTTAAATCACTACATTCCTAACACATCATTCGGACCATGACACCACATCTACTAGGTTTTATGCACAAAAATTTTTACGGGGCCTTACAGTATCGGCCATCTCATTAAGAACGTCACATTCTTCATTATACGGGAGCTTCATAAAGTTGCCTCCCGCCAATTGGTTAACAATGCATTGGTTTGTTATGTTGATACCTCTATAGAACGTCTGTTGGATCATAACATCATTCATGTCATTGTTCGGACACTCCTTTACCATGGTTCTAAACCTCTCCCATACTTCATGCAATGGCTCCATCGGTTCTTGTTTGAAAGCTATAATCTCATCATGGAGAGCCTCCATATGACTCGGGGAGAAAAACTTGGCAATGAATTTTCCCGCCAATTCGTCCCATGTAGTAACTGAATGATTCAGTAACCTCTCCAACCAATCGAGCGCTTTACCCTGAAGAGAGAACAGGAAAAGCCTCAACCTTAGACCATATTCGGAAAAATTGGTTTGCTTACTTCCCAACAAGTATCCACAAATCCCTCCAAGTGCTTTTATGCATTTTGATCGGAGGCACCCGTGAAATACCGTCGTTGTTCAAGAAGCGTCAACATCACATTTGTAATTTAGAAGTTCCTCGCCCGGATTTGGGGAGGAACTATTGCACTTGCGTAACCTTGTTTGGGAAGAACCCTTGGAGCAACTCTTGGTGAAGGCGGAGTAGGGTCTGGGATTGCATCATTAGGATTAGCATTTGCATTTCTACCTCTCCTTGGTATTTGTGGTACCGGGAGTTCCTCTTGTTCTACATCATCAACCTCCTCCCCCGCGACCACATTGTCAAGAGGGATATTCCCGTTCAAAGCCATTTGTACCTGCTGGTTGACACTAATAAAGTTAGTAAAAAGAAGGAAAGAGAAGCTAAATACTAAACTAGCAACACAAATAGTCGGAAATCGTAAGCTACCTGGAAACAGTGCCAAAAGGTAATCGTCGAAGACTCAACCTTAGGAAGAGTGGGCGCTAACAACTTTTACCCGAGAGTGGTTTTCGGGGTCAATATCATTAGGGAGCTTGATATTGGAGTCAAGTATTTGTGAAGACTAATGAAGTGTTGTAACTTCTAATTTGACTTCTAACATTTTTGATTTTCTTTGTTTATCAACTAAATATATTAACTACAATTATGAACTAGATTATGATAAATTGTAATTCTAAGATGTATGCAATAAGGAGAAACACTAGGGTCGTAGCACTTGCCTATGTGACTAATTAACGGGTATATAATGCTAATGCAAGAATGATAGTTAAGGGAAAATTGGATAAGCGTTGCACTTTAGTACTCACTCTCACACCTCTCGGTAGAGGGAATGATTTTTCCCATTTGACTCTCTCGAGACCAATTGGGTAGGCTAATTTTCCCAAGCAACTTTAAGGTTCAAGTTGGGTAATTACTCTCCCGAGGTTTAACCCATTACATGGGACTACCATTCTCATGGGTTCATCCCAAATTCTTGTTGGGTTGATTGAGAGGTCATAGACTCTCTTTCTCAAGTAGAGTCAAAATCCACTAAGCTAGACTTAGTGTTTGCAACCACCAAATCCAAATGAAAACATACAATCATCCCAAAACCAAACACCCAACATCATCCAAACATTAAGCAAAAATACCCATTAATTACCCACACTAGGGTTGAGTCACAACCCTAGCTAATGAGTTTAGCTATACATGGAACTAGTAGAAAAAGAAGAAGTAATAACAGAAATCGACATAATAATGAACTACAAATTTAATACACTTAAATCCAGATTCAAAACTAAGGAAAATAGCCCAAAATAGGCAAATAAATGTTTCCTCATGCTCAGTTGCTCGTACAGTGTAAAAAACTTAACCTAAAAATGTAAAATATTCTATTTATACCACACAGGAAAAACTGGACAAAAATGCCCTAAGGGTCTGTCGCAGATCGCATGGAAATGACATGCGGCCGCATAGGGTAAAAGGCCATCAATATTTGAGCTTCTAGATCTTGGAACGCTGGACCGCCTAGAAATTCCACGCAGCCACATAGGTTGAGTCACGCGGACCACGTGGAAATTATGTGCGGCCGCACAATTGATTATTCTCCAATGTTGACTCTTTGATCATTCACCCACCCGCATTGTTTTGGTGTGCGGTCATGTGGGATTATGCCTTTAATCTGAGCTTTTGTTTCTTTATCATTGCGGAACATGTAGAAATGGATGTGTTCCGCATGGAATTATGCCCAATCCTGCAGGTTCTCAAATCATTACATGTGCGTCCACATGGCAAAACAGTGCGGACCGCACAGGTTACTTAAAGTTGGTTATTTGCAGAATCCTCTTGTGCGACCGCATGACAAAAGGTTGTGGTCCGCATAGGTCATTTAACTCACACTTAATCTCATCTCTTGATGCTTGGCAGATTTCACTCCTTCCTAAGCCGATTTGTGATCTTTATCGTCTAATCGCTCAAACCTGCAATCAAGCGCAACTTGTAAGCAATTCAGAACTAATCTATATTAATTTATGCACAGATCTTAGGCAAGAAGGGGTATAAATCATGTAAAAATCACAGTTATCAGGTGTGCCCAGTCCAGCTCAGCCCCTCTCTATATAAGCTACTGGCAATGTTCCTGAACTACGAGGAACTAGCCAGCAGGGTGGTTACATTGCAGCACGTGCTCGCCCTGTATGCCCCCAACGAGTATGGGGTACCTTGCTTTGGGCGTGACCTTGTGGGTCGAGAGGGCTAACTTTGGTGCTGGATGAAGAGATTGAGCCCTGCCCCTTTTAGCAATTCTTTTACATCAGAACCGAGCATCTAGTGGTGTCCCCTTTAGGGTTCCCAGAGGGTTGGAACCATGCACGTGAGTTACTTTACTAAGATAATCAATTTCATTCCTTTCTCCATTTTTGTTTTGATTTATGTTAATGTTGTCTCGTTGTCGCCTTTGTAGCCGAGAGTTCACCACCGACCATGTTAGTAGGTATGCGTGGGTGGCTCGAAGCCATGCTCCCTCATACTGAAGGGATTCGCATATGGACGTCTTTCTGGGAGAGACACGGTTGTAGGCCTACCGCGGGTAAGAAACTTATACCTTACTTTGCTTGGTTCGTGGTTTTGGGGTTTATTTACCGACTTTGTTTTTCTGTTATAGGGAGGGAGAGCCGTGGCAGGGCTCCTCAGCTGGGCTTTCGGCTGCCGGGTGCAGTCGCTCGGTTTTTTATAGCACCAGCACCACGCTTCATAGGCGGCATCGATCGAGTATTCTGTGGCTCCTTCCTTCCCACGGCCCATATTTCATGATGAGGGGCCATCGGGGACCGTGCTCTCTCGAGATGATTCGTCCTCGGGCGAGGAGGACGAAAGGCCCTTGATCCTGCGTAGGGTCACATTCACTCTGGTTCCTTCTATAGTAATTACGCCTACTCCCTCTGTGGTGATCAATGTTGATTTCCCCCGGTGAATGCGGCGAAAGGTACGACTGCATCGCCTACCTTTGAGGGAGAGCTGTAGGTGGAGGTTCCCCCGACTGGTTTGAGACGTGAAGATTTTGCCCCTCCAACAGCTCAATCGACGACTCCCATAGTTGAGATGGGGGGAAGCTTCTCTGTGATCGTTGAAGTTGGCGGTCCAAGCATCTCGTTAGCGGATGCGATAGGAGGAGAAGGAGAGGCCGTGGGAGAAGAGTCTGGGTTCGAGTCGGACTTAGATCTTGAGGAAATCCGTATGTTTTGAGATGACTTTATAAAAGTGATTGTTCGTGCGGAGGGGGGGTCGCGCCTCATTGAGGTCCCCTCGTACTTCAATCTGCTACTCAAAGGCTAGAGTTTGGTGTCGCAATTCAGGCTGCTATGCTCAAACGTGGAGAATGAGTCACTGAGGGACGTCACAGATGTTGGTTTGATAAATGAGGTAGTCGTGATGGGCTCGAGGGTACGTATTCGAATATGGGTTTGTCCCTTATTTGTCTTGTTTTATTTTCCCCTTTAATCGTTCCCTTTGTTTCACAGTCCTACTTGCTGGAGGTGGAGAGAATCCGCCGAGCTAACGTACGCTCGGCGGTGTTTTGACGTGTGTTGGAGAAGTATCGCTTCTACCGGGATAGGTGCAGGGAGATGCGTGTGCGCTTGTGGAAAGATCTCCGTAGACGAGATCTGGTCGAGTAATTGGCGAGGCGGGAGCTTCAGGCGCAACAAATGCTTGGTTAGGTTAGCGTCCTTGAAGAGCAGCTCCATCAAAAGGACGAGGAGCTTGAAGCCGGTAGGAGGGCCACAATCGATTGCGAGCGCCTATGTCTGGCCAAGGTAACGGAGGCTACATCGGTGTGGAGTGAGAAGGTAACTGCACTGGAGGGAGAGACTATGGCCTTGAAGTGTCAGCTGGAAGATGCCTCGACGAGAACTGAGGCATTACAGGAGGTTGTCCGCACCGGCTAATCCTAGTTGTTGTTGGTAAGGGCTATAGCCACCTTCAGGGAGGCGAGACTGGTCAGGCTACGGCGGGGCAGATTGCGATCCTAGAGGAAGAAAATTGGCATCTTCGAGAGCAAGCCGCTTCCTCTGGCCTCACTCGTGAGCTTTGGGTTTATGGTGAGGCCCAGCGGGATGTATATAAGAGTCTGTGGGAGGACAGTATCGTGACCAAAGCTACTTTCGAGGGGGACGCCATAAGGCTCGGGAGGCCTGTATGGACTATGGTTTTGATGCGGCAATGCCAAGGGCCGATGATAGCGCAGGTGGGAGCGCGGACGTCACTGAGTAGAAAGAAGTGTTTTTCCTCTTTCTTTTTGCCGCTTGGCATTTGTTGTTGTGGTTTTTTGTTTTTTTTGTTGACGGGCTTTCGACCTGGTGTAAGCGGGAATGACTCGCAATTGTTTTATGAATAAAAAAGGAATTTGCTGTCCGTTATTTGCCTTGTGTCTATTTTGCATCTCCCCTTTTTGGGTTTCACTTTGCATGCATTTGAAGGGGCGGCTTGCTTTTGAGTTCGACTTCGGTAGGTGTGTCAGTTTTCGATTGTTAGTGACTTTTCCTTCTTGACTCGGGGTGACCAAGTCAGAACCTTCATTCAGGGTCAGGGGTGGTGGCATTTAGCCTTACTCCCAGTTCGGGTGCGGTCGGGCTACTGGTCGTGACGATGAAAATGTAGCCTTGTAGTTCGACCAAGGCTGAACTCTATGTGTCTCTAACTTTAGTTCGAATTGGGCGTACTTACTTGGACGGCGAGGTTGCTTAACTCATGCCTTGATTCGATTGAGCTTTTGTTGAGTTTAGCGGTGAAGGAGCTCCGTCTGAGTTTTGGTTCAGCTATGGCCGGAACTCGTTAATTTTGATGGCGAGAACGTATGAATTTTTTGTTTGAGCGAGACCGAAATCATTGAGTTTTGATGGTGAAGGCATATAGCCTGAGTCTTGGTTCAATCGTAGTTGAATTTATTGGCAAAGGCGCGTAGCCTAAGTCCTAGTTTGATTATTGTTGATCTTTATTAAGTATCTGAGGCGAGGGCTCGTAGCCCAAGTTTTTGGCTCAACCATTGGCGAAGGTGCATGGGCTGAGTCCCTGTTCAACAGTTGTTGAACTTTATTAATTATTGGAGGTGAGGGCGCATAGCCCGAGTCTTGGTTCAATTGTAGTTGAATTTGTTGGCGACGGCGCTTGGCCTGAGTCCCAGTTTAACTGTTGTTGAAATTTATCAATATTGGAGGCAAGAGCACATAGCCCGAGTCTTGGTTCAACCGTAGTTGAATTTGTTGGCGAAGGTGGGTGGCCTGAGTCCCAATTCAATTGTTGTTGAACTTTATCAATTATTGGAGGCGAGGGCATATAGCCCGAGTCTTGGTTCATTCGTAGTTGAATTTGTTGGCGAAGGCGCGTGGCCTGAGTCCCAGTTCAACTATTGTTGAACTTTATCAATTATTGGAGGCGAGGGCGCATAGCTCGAGTCTTTACATTGGGGGTGTTGAGTGGTGAAGCTCGATTTTGGTTCGAGACTTTTTCCAATTTATGCGTGGTCTTCCCAATCGGGGCATATGGGTTGTTTGAGGCGGCTCTCGGCTTGGGGCCTGCACCGGGAGTGGGGGTGATACTTCGTAGGGATCCTCCCGGGGGGGGGGAATTTCCTCTTCCCGTTGGCACTGTCTAAAATCGGAGGGAGAGTAAGCTTGCTCAAGTTGGGTTGTTTTTTTTCTTCTTTTGGTTCTAGGAAGAACTACGCGATCTTCCTAGGAAATTCCTACAGACGGCGCCAAATTGTTTGCTTCAAAATTTACCATGCACTTTGTGAATATGAAAAAATATACATAAATTATGGTCCAATCATAGCAAGTCATAATAATTCAAGAACCATGTAAAAGATAATAATAAGCATTCCCAATTAGGGCGAGAAATGTTGACAACTTTTATTGATGATAATGATTTGGTTTGCCTCTCTATCAAGAGGTTCAGAGCCTTACAATCATGATGTATTCCTTTGTGAGATTGTATTTTTCTCATCTGTTGTTCACTCTCTCTTTATCTATCTTTTCCTGAGAGTCCCCATAGGGAAGGAGGGGAGCCCCTCATTAGGCTTCCCTTCCTGGTATTTATAGTTGTGAGTTGCATGAGCTGGCAGTTGATGACCGGGGCCACATTGAGGTTTTATCTTCAGAGCAGCGGATGGGCCGTAGCCTTATTAATCGTATCAGGCAAGCATTAAATACCGTTAATTATGCGAGGTCATACTACTTATTAATATTGAATTAACCAGGAAAGATGATTAGCTTCGTTGGTTATTAAAGGTCGGATTTTGACCCATATAGTCTTTCCATAGTTCATGTTGATCAACAAAATTTATCTCCGCTCACACAAGACAAGCATGACTCACGCAAAACTTGATATAGTACTACATTCATTATCTATTCATAGTCTCCCAATTAGTTGGGCACGCACCATGTGTTGACGCATCAGTGCGAACAATACCGGTCTATGCTCAGCGACAAAGGCAAGATTTTCGCTAAGAGGTTCAAAATAGAAAAAAAGCTACTAAAAAATTAAAAGAGATTATGGCTAGTAGAATAGAACTAGTGATCTAAAAAATATTTTGAATAACTTGACAACTAAGCTATGCTTTTGGGACGTGTCAAAAGGATTCAAGATAATATATAAAGGTATAAACTAAATTTTACCTTATATTTACAGTGTAATTTTCGCAAGGAATTCGGGTAAATCCCTTCCACCTCCTAAATTTGCTCGCCTGTGCTAATGTTACAACAATAGTTACATGCACATATTTTCATTTGATAATGCTCATATGTCTATAACTCGCAACTCGTATGAAAAGCAAACAATATGAGCCTCAGTTAAACTGCTCTTGATTGAACTGTCTTGTAAGTTAAATTGCTTGTTTAGAGATTTAGTTTGAAGAAATAACTTAAATAGCCGCTCATTCAACAGCTTAATCCAAAAATAGCCGAGGGATGTAAATGTATTATAATATATAAATAATCGTGTATAAGTTTTATATAATGGTTAAAAAAAAATAAACAGTATATTTGACCAGCTATTTGTATAAAGACCCCATTTTTCTTTATAAATATTTGAGATATGGAACCCTCTAGGAATTCTATAAGCTCTGGCAGATGGGACATAACTACTTTCGAAAGAGGAGATACTTCTAATTAGTATTGGACCATCCATAGAAGTAATATATATATATATATATATATATATATATATATATATATATATATATATATATATATATATATATATATATATATATATATATATATATATTCTTTTGGTGATCGCCTTGTTCTAGCTAATCTTAGATTGACTCCTTTTTTTGTGCATTGTCATTCCTAGTATTGCTTTCATTGGACTTCTTATGTCCAGATATGAATCAAATAATAAATTTCCTTTTGTAGGTGGTCAATGGACGGTGCTCAATCAATTAGTTACTATGAAATAGTTCTATGTGTGTTATCAATATTGTGATTCGGTAAAACCTAACATTTCTCTTATTTTGCATTTTTTACTTCATGATAAGTTGAAGAGTTGACAAGAATGCATATAAGTAATATTCACATTTGTAGTTCTTCTGCACCTTTTCAGTGGTAGTTGTATTATTCTTAGGGTTGTTTGGTTATCGACAATAATTTGAGGATAGCATTTGAGATTGTATTTATCTCATATTTGATTAAATGTATTAGTTAATTTCGGGATATTTTGTACACAAAAATGATAGGATTAGCTATTCCATTCAGAAGGTGAAATAGCTAATCCAATTGGATATCCCATCCCCTAGATATCCTTGTTTATTCACCATTGTACCAAACGACCTCTTACAGGCTTTCCACGACTTAGTTATGATAGGTTATACATCATATATTATCCCTCTATGCCAAACTTACATTTCATGCTTTTATAAAAAAGAATGTCATACTTATGTAGAAATATTTTTACTTTATTATACTTTCCATTTTATTTGTAATGAGATAATTTATAGCCATAAAAAAATTAAATATGTTTTCTACAACTCATTTTTCTTAAAACCTATACCTAATTAAACACCACTACATATATTATTATTGAAGATTTGAATTGGAATTGATATTTCACAAAGGAGTTAAAGTTTGTGATTGAAGCATAGTATATGCATTAACTCTCTTCATTGTTGTTTGACTCAAAAGTTGTTGAACACGTTTTAAGCAAATCAATCAATATAGCTAAAGGGGTAAATCCTAGTTAAAGATAATTAACTTTAGATCCGAGATACCCGAGATTAGTAGGAGAAATAAAAAAATATAGTCAAATATAAATGTTGACGGCGATTATGATCAGATTTAATGGCATAAAAAAGATACATTAAGTAACAAAAATATGAATAACGGAAAAGATTCACCCGATCTTCAGTGAGACGGGTCTTCTTTCATTTAATAAAGATCAATGGTAGACAAATACAAGAATCTTATGACCATTTTTTGGATCTCATGAAGGTATGGGATCACTAATCCTCAAAATTATTTGGAGAGGTATGTTTACGTATTTTCTAGAAAGAAGGAGAGAGAGAGAGAGAGAGAGAGAGAGAGAGAGAGAGAGAGAGAGAGAGCCCTTTTGGGAAGTCCTCCCCTCCTCTTTATAAGGAGGTATCCATAGAAAATCCTAAACAAAGGGTACAATTTAGAGGGAATATTCAGTAGAATATTCCTTTGAGTATTCCAAAACAAACTAGCTATTTGATGACGTTCCGACCTTGGTTACTGATGATGGTTCGACCTTGGGTACTGATGACGGTCCGACCTTGGCCTATCTGTCCACGACCTTATGTTTTTGCATGCCGAATTTCTCTGATCTAATTTTGACTCATATAGTTAGTCCCTCAGCTTATCGAGGTCGTCTCTTGGTCGAGCTCGGTGAGCGGACTTCATTAATCACAATTTGAGAAATTGGGATGGGGAGGTTGGATAGTGTGGATCGCGGCTGAGGGTGCCGATCTTTAGGTCTGTGGTATCCCCGCAGGCTAAACTTTAGTAGAGTTTGATCAGGGCCAATGACTCGAGTGATGAGTTGATCAAGAAGGCGGTAGAATTGGAGAAGGCCGTCGAGGCCGGGATGGCAGCATCAGAGGAGGTCATTCGCGTCCTCAGATATAAACGAGCGAGTAGGCCGAATGTGAATTCAGACAAGGTCAAGTGTTGATTCGGATGAGGCTGAATGTTGTTTCGGTTGAGTCCAAAAGTTGATTCAGTCAAGGCTGAATTATTCTTTTTGGTGATGGACCTTGGTCGTTGGGGTCGATCTCCTCTTTTTGGAAATGGCCCTTGGCCATAAAGTCGATTCGGATGAGGTTGAATGTTGATCCGGACGAGGCAGAATATTGTGTCGGATGAGGCCTAATATTGTGTCAGACGAGGCCTAAGGTTGATTTGGTCGAGGCTGAATTCTTCTTTATGGCGATGGCCCTTGGCCGGTGGGGTCGACCTCCTCTTTTTGGCGATGGACCTTGATTGTTGGGGTCTACCTCCTCTTTTTGGTGATGGCCCTTCACTATAAGGGCGATTCGAATGAGGCCAAATTCTTCTTTTTAGCGATGGACCTTGGCCTAAAAGGGTGTTACTTCGACTTATCGAAATGTTAACTCATCGTTGTTCGATCAAGGTCAAACTCTTCTTCTTTGACGAAGGCCTTAGCCTTAGTCCAAGTTCGAACAAGGCCAAACTGTCAAATTTTGATGGTGAAGGCACTTAGCCAGAGTCCTTGTTTGAGCGAGGTCGAATTGTCAAATTTTGATGGCGAACGCACTTATCCTGAGTCCCAGTTCGAGCAAGGTCGAACTGTCAAATTTTGGCAGCGAAGGCACTTAGCCTGAGTCCTAGTTCGAGCGAGATAGAACTGACAAATTTTGATGACCAAGGCACTTAGCTTGAGTCCCAGTTCGAGTGAGGCCGAATTGTCAAACTTTGATGGCGAATGCACATAGCCTGAGTCCCAGTTCGAGCGAGGTCGAACTGTCAAATTTTGATGGCGAAGGCACATAGCCTGAGTCCCAGTTCAAGCGAGGTCGAACTGTCAAACTTTGATGGCGAAGGCACTTAGCCTGAGTCCTAGTTCGAGCAAGGTCAAATCGTAATACTTTGATAGAGAAGGCACTTAGCCTGAGTCCAAATACAAGCGAGGTCGAACCATAACACTTTAATAGCGAAGGCACTTAGCCTGTGTCCGAGTTTGAGCGAGATTGTCATGACCCCAAATCTGGTCGCGATGGCGCCAAGAACACTGCTAAGCCAGCCTGACCACTCAATAATAATAACGGAGCTAGGATCTCGCTTTATCCCAATTAAACATATCAAAACATGAAACAACAGTGATATATATATTGAAAACGGGGAACCAAATCCCAACACATACCAACTCCCATAGACTGAAGGGTCAAGAGTCATGAGCCTCCAAAGAACATAAGTGTAATAAAGTTTACAACCAAAGCTCAGTGCGGAAAGAAAAGACAACATGAAAAGAAAAGATAGCTAGAAGGGGAGTCAGGTCCTGCGGACGCTGCAGCTACCTCGACTGTCCCGCACAATACCTCCGAGCGGCTACCGGATCAGGTCTGCTGAGAGGTACCTGGATCTGCACACAAGGTGCAGGGAGTAAAATGAGTACTGCCAGACATAGTGGTAATAAACAAGGGTAAGACAGCGTAGATAAGAAATCCACAGTAAAGCACAATGTAAAGCTATACCAATACCTGTAACAGTTCAATACCAACAGTAGAGAGAGCCAACAATATCAACAAATATAACAGCTAGCAGGTGTAGCTAAATGCAATGCAATGCATGAAATGACCGCTACGGCGCGTAGCCCGGTCCAATTTGGGTACCCGTGCTCACTGTGGGGGTTCAGACTCCAGAAGGGCTCCTACAGCCCAAACACAATGATACTGCGGCGTGCAGTTCGATCCAACATATATACCGTTGCGGCGCACAACCCGATCCACTACCAGTCAGCTAATATGCAAATGCAGCCTCGCAGGCTCAAAAGTAGTTGTGAAAACTCTTTTATCATTTTTTTCAGTTGAAAATAGTAATATCAAGTTCCAGAAGTTGGAAATAGCATGATAATAGAAATAGCTACGGACTGGTAGTAAACTAGCATGTCAATATCACCAGACAATGATAACGATCCTCGCGGGATCCAATAACTGGCTCACAGCCCACAAGTATACTCAACCAACCAAGAAGGAGGTTCGACGGCTCGAGAGTAGCCAATATCATAATATAATATGCAACCATCCGAGAAGGAGGTTCGACGGCTCAAGAATAGCCAATATCATAACACAATGCCAACAAGTCGGACGAAGCCATAGTCCCCAATCACAATCGACCCCGCACTTACAAGAGAGTACGTATCTCGCCACTATACAGCATCACAAAGTGGTATACCGAGGTTTCGAACCCGCTGGTCATCACCAACATCTATTACTCACCTCAACACAGCGCGATGACTACTCCGCAATGCCTTTGCCATGAGAATCAAGCTCTGCACGCGTAGAATCTGATCAAATATAGTAAATACACCTCAAATTAGACCAATGGAACGATACCTAGTCAAAACAACTCAATTTACACAGAAATTCACAAAGTTGCCAAAACCAGACTTTCGGCACGCTTCTGGAAAAATTACAAAAGTCACATATTCGGAATCCTCATCTCAATACGAGTCTAGGCATATAAAATTTACCAAAATCAGACTCCATTTGCCCACTCAAATCAGTGTTTTTCTTCAATTTTAGACCTAGGGCTCAAACCCACCTTTAATCTTCCATTTACAGAGAATTAGCCAAGGATTTCATGTTAAAATGATGTAATTAAGCCACAAAACTTACCTCCGACGAAACCCCGATGATTTCCCAGCAATCTCCCGTCAATACCTTCTCTTAGAACTCAAAAATGGTGTTTTGGGATGTGAAACCCACGACTGGTTCTGTTCTGGTTTTAATTTCACTGCCAGACCATTCCTTCTATGCGATCGCAATGGACCTATGCGATCGCATAGAGTTAAGTTTTCAGTCGATTTTTTCCTCCTATGCGATCGCATAGTACAAACTCACAGGCCTCATTTTTTCTTCCCTGCGATCGCGACACTTGGTATGCGATCGCACTGAGCAGTGTAATAAGCCTATGCGATCGCACCCCTAGCTATGCGATCGCATTTTTCTGACCCCTCCAGGCTCTTCTATGCGATCGCAATGAATCTATGCGATTGCATATAGCAATCACTATCTGCAATTTTTCTGCAACAACTTTATGATCAAAACTTTCCCGTTGGGCATCCGAAATGATCCCGAGACCCCCGGGACCTCAACCAAAGCCACCAATACATCACATTACCTCATTCAGACTTGTTCCAATCATAAAAACACCATCCTAAACATCAAAATCACCATTTACACACGGATTCAAGCCTAAGTTTCTTCAAAATTTCCGAAACTAACATTCAATCCAAAACCCGATCAAACGACGTCCGAATGACATGAAAATTTTGCAGACATATCCAAAATCACATAACGAAGCTACAGAATTTGTCGGAATTCCATTCCGACCCACGGATCAAAATCTCACCTACCGTTCGGATTTAGCCAAAATTAAACCTTAGCCAATTCAAGCCTATTTCTACACCGGACCTCCAAATTCAATTCTGATTGCTCCCCTAAGTCACAAATCACCTTCCGGAACTAACCGAATCATCAGAATCCGATTCCGTGCCTTCTAACCAAATAGTCAACTCCAGGTTGACTTTTCATATTCAAGTTTCCTTCAAAAAGGCTATATGCCTCATTTTCAATCCAATTCACTCCTAACTCGCCCGATAGACTCTAACACTGATATAAAAGCATGAAACATGAAATTACAACATAATGGGCTGGTAATTCCCATGACGACGGGCCGGATCGTCACATTCTCCCCCTCTTAAGCAAACGCTCGTCCTCGAGCGGGTCAAGAAACATACCTGAACTCTCAAACAAGTGAGGATATATGCTCCGCATCTCCCGCTCGATCTCCCAAGTGGCCTCCTCCACGGGTTGGACTCTCCACTGAACCTTAACTGATGCAATCTCCATGGACCTCAATTTTCTCATTGACGACTCAAAATAGCAATAGGCTCCACATCATAGGATAGATCAACATCAAGCTGATGGTATTGAAGTCTAATACGTGAGATGGATCCCCGATGTACTTCCGGAGCATAGACACATGGAATACTGGATAAACACTGGACAAGCTAGGTGGCAAGGCCAACACATATGCCACCTCTCCGACCCTTCTGAGTATCTCAAAAGGACCAATGTATCGGGGACACAGCTTCCCCTTCTTCCCGAACCTCATGACACCCTTCATGGGTGAAACCTTCAGCAATACTCTATCACCAACCATGAAAGATAACTCTCGAACCCTATGGTCTGCATAACTCTTCTGGCGAGACTGTGCTGTGTGAAGCCTCTCCTGGATCAACTTCGCTCTATCCAGAGCATCCTGAACTAACTCAGTCCCTATCAATCAATCCTCACCAGGCTCAAACCATCCCACGAGAGATCTACACCGTCTGCCGTACAATGCCTCGTACGGGGCCATCTGAATACTCGACTGATAACTATTATTGTAGGCAAACTCAGCAAGTGGCAAGAACTCATCCCATGAACCACCAAAGTCAATCACACATGTCGCAACATATCCTCCAGGATCTAAATAGTGCGCTCAGACTGCCCGTCTGTCTGGGGGTGAAATGCGGTGCTCAACTCAACCCGCGCACCCATCTCTCGCTGAAACGCTCTCCAAAACTGAGAAGTGAACTGAGTACCTCTGTCAGATATAATAGACCCTGGGACCCCATGCAACCGGACAATCTCCCGAATAAAAATCGCTGCCAACCACTCCAATGAGTAAGTAGTACTAACTGGGATGAAATGTGCGGACTTAGTCAGCCGATCAATAATCACCCATACAGAATCAAACTTGCTCGCTGTCCGAGGGAGTCCAGTAAAAAATTCCATGGTGATCCTCTCCCATTTCCACTCGGGAATGACCATGCGCTGAAGAATACCGCCCGGTCTCTAATGCTCATGCTTGACCTACTGGCAATTGAGGCACTTGGCTACAGGCCTAACAATATCCATCTTCATTCTCCTCCACCAGTAGTGCTGTCTCAAGTCTTGATATATCTTCGCGGCACCTGGGTAAATAGAGTACCGCGAACTATGTGCCTCCTCAAGTATCAACTCTCACAAACCATCTACATTGGGCACGCATATACGGCTCTGCATCCTCAGAACACCATCAATGTCGATAGTCACATCTCTAGCATCATTATGCAGCACTCTGTCCTTAAGGACAAGCAAACATGGGTCATCATACCCTGATGCGATCATATAAGGAAGATCGAGAAACAACACAAGCCAACACTCGACTCGGCTCCGAAATATCCAACCTCACTAGCCGATTGGCTAGGGCCTGGACATCATAAGCAAATGGCCTCTCCTCGAGTGGAATATGTGCCAAGCTCCCCATACTGACCGCCTTCCGGCTCAAAGCATCGGCCACCATATTGGCCTTCCCCGGATGATATAATATAGTGATGTCATAATCCTTAAGCAACTCAAGCCATCTCATCTGTCTCAAATTAAGGTCTTTCTGTTTGAACAAGTGCTGGAGACTACGATGGTCGGTATACACCTCACAAGACACGCCGTACAAATAGTGCCTCCAAATTTTCAAGGCATGAACAATGGCGGCTAGCTCCAAATCATGAACGTGATAGTTCTTCTCATGTGGCTTCAACTGCCGAGAAGCATAAGCAATTACCTTACCTTCCTGCATCAACATACAACCTATCCCCCACTCTCGAGGCATCATAATAAACAGTATATGAACCTGAAGCTGATGGCAATACTAACACTGGAGCTGTGGTCAAAGCTGTCTTGAGCTTCGAAAGCTCTCCTCGCACTCATCTGACCACACGAATGGTGCACCCTTCTAAGTCAATTTGGTCAATGAAGAAGCAATGGATGAAAATCCCTGAACAAACCGGCGATAATATCCCGCCAAGCCAAGAAAACTCCTGATCTCTGTAGCTGTGGACGGTCTAGGCCAACTCTGCACCGCCTCTATCTTCTTCGGATCAACCTGAATACCATCACGAGACACCACATGTCCCCGAAATGCTACGGACTCGAGCCAAAACTCGCACTTGGAGAATTTAGCATATAGCTTCTCCTCCCTCAATCTTTGTAACACAATACTCAAATGCTGAGCATGCTCCTCCTGACTACGGGAGTACACCAGAATGTCATCAATGAACACGATCACCAAAGAATCCAAATATGGCCAGAACACACTGTTCATCAGATGCATGAATGCGGCTGGGGCATTGGTCGGCCCAAAGACATCACAAGAAACTTATAGTGCCCATATCTCGCCATGAATGCAGTCTTCATAATATCAGAGTCCCTGATCTTCAGCTGATGATAGACTGAATGAAGATCAATCTTAGAAAACACTCTCGCACCCTGTAACTGATCAAACAAATCATAAATGCGTGGTAGAGGGTACTTGTTCTTCACTGTTACTTTGTTCAATTGCCTATAATAGATACACATTCGTGTGGAACCATCTTTCTTTTTAACAAATATCACCGGCGCACCCCATAGGGACATGCTAGGGCGGATGAAACCATTATCCAGAAGCTCCTGAAGCTGCTCTTTCAGTTCTTTCAACTCAGCTGGTGCCATCCGATAAGGAGGAATGGATATGTGCTGAGTGCCCGGCACCAAGTCAATGCCAAAATCAATATCTCTGTCCGGCGGCATGCCCGGCAGGTCTGAGGGGAATACATCTGGAAAGTCCCTCACAACAGGTACAGTATCAATGCTAGGAGACTCAGCTCCCACATCTCTCACAAAGGCTAAGTACGACAAACACCCTTTTTCAACCATCTTCTGAGCTTTTAACAATGAAATGACACGGTTAGGGATGAAATCAGTCGAACCCCGCCACTCAATCTAAGAAATACCAGGAATGGCCAACGTAACTGTCTTAGCATGACAGTCCAATATAGCATGGTACGGAGACAACCAGGTCCATACCCAATATAACATCAAAGTCCACCATCCCCAACAATAACAGATCTGCCTGGGTCTCCAGACCCCCAATAGATATAACACAGGATCTATAGACATGATCCACAACAGTCGTATCACCCACGGGGGTGGATACATGAACATGTAAATCAAGACTACCACGAGTCGTACCCAAATGATGTGCAAAATAAGAGGACACGTATGAATATGTGGACCTTGGATCAAATAGAACGGAGGCATCTCTGTGACAGACAGAAATGGTACCTGTAATCATTACATCGGAGGCAACTGCATCACGCCTGTCAGGGAGTGCATAGAATCGTGCCTGGCCTCTACCGGATCTCTCGCCGCCTGCGGGGCGACCACGAGAAGGCCCGGCCTCCGCCTCTACTAGCTTCGAGATGGTGCTTGAAGAGGAGGGGCTGATCCTCTGCGGAGTCCTGTCCCTACGGAATCGAGGGCACTACCTCCTCATGTGGCCAAACTCACCACGCTCGTAACATGCACCTGGTGCTGGAGAAGGGGCCCGAAGGGAACCCGTCGCGCGAGAAGAACCACGGGCTGAAAAAGTAGGTCTTTGGACTACAGGGTCGGGAGGGCACTAAGTGATGAGCGACCCTGCGAAACCCACGTCGACTACGACCGTAAGAACCTCACGCTTCTGCTCGGGGCGGCATCGAATGAGAAGGTGCAGATGAGCGACTGTGCCCTGCTGGAAATGCCCTTTAGATGGAGCACCGCCTGAAACTACCGGAACCACGAGGCCTCTTGGCTTCCGCTACTCTCTCTCGGTGACGATGCGCCTCGATGGAGCGTGCCATATCGACAACTCTGCTCAAAAAATGATGACGAGAACTCGCTCTGCGGTCAAAGAATGCGGATAGAGCGAGTTGAGGCCATCGATGAACCTCTTGATCCTCTCCACATCAGTAGGGATCATCCGTGTGGCATGCCTAGCCAGCTGTGTGAATCTAAGCTCATGCTTGGGTCACGGACATGTCGCCACCGAACCAACCACTCGAGGCGGCGGTGCGAGCTCGCTCGCGACGAGGCGGGGTACGTATTTCTCTAGAAAAGAGTAGAGAACTGCTTGCCATGAGAGAGGTGCTGCTCCTGCGGGCCTACGCCTCTCGAAGCTCCTCCCGCCGATCAAATGCGGGACTAGTGAGCGAAAGGTAGTAAATGAAACTCCGGTGGACTCGAGAATACCGGCCGTACGCGGCATCCTATGACATTTATCGAAGAAACCCTAGGCATCCTCGCCCTCGATGCCACTGAAATGGGGTGGCTGAAGTCTACCGAATCTCTCGAGACGACGTTGCTCGTCGTCGGGCATGATTTGAACCATATGCTCTGGAGGCGGGTGCGGTCGGAGGAATAGCGGTGCAACCGCACTGAGCGGGGACCGCCTGCGGCGTGCGGAGGTCCACGAACGACCTGCTCGGGTGTGCGAGGCTGCGGGGTCTGCGACCGCCCACTGTCTCGGATGTCGGCTGCGATGGCGGTGGCTGAAGCTACCGAGCCAAGCCGGAACACGCGGATAATATGCGAGCGAGAGTCTGCGAAGACCGGGGAATAACAATAGATACGGTCGGCACCGAGCGGGGGCTGGCTGGAGCATCGACCACGGGGCGCTCCTAGGCGGTACAACGGGCGGGTCGGTGGCAGCTGCCCTCGGGCGCACTGCCTCTGCCTACAGCGCGACCGCGCCCGCGGCCTCTACCACCGGTGGAAATGGAGGTCGTCCGCCTCGTCGCGATGCTCGCGTTCTCGCCGTACGCGAGAGAATAGAATATAGAAGTTCGGTTCTCGGAACAACAAGATCGCACGACAGAGTTCGAGAAAAGTGAAGTGTTTCCTAAAGGTTCGCAGCCTCCCGAGGATAAGTACAGGCGTCCCGTACCGATCCACAAGACTCTACCAACATGCTCAAGACTCATGAGGCCTAGTAAACCTAGGCTCTTATACCGACTTGTCACGACCCCAAATCCGGTCGCGATGGCGCCCAGCACACTGCTAGGCCAGCCCGACCAATCAACAACAATAACGGAGCTAGAAGCTCGCTTTATCCCAGTTAAACATATAAAAACATGAAACAACAGTGATATATATATCGAAAATGGGGAACGAAGTCCCAACACATACCAACTCCCATAGACTGAAGGGTCAAGAGTCATGAGCCTCTAAAGAACATAAGTGTAATAAGGTTTACAACCAAAGCTCAGTGCGGAAAGAAAAGACAACATGAAAAGAAAAGACAGCTAGAAGGGGAGTCAGGTCCTGCCGACGCTGCAGCTACCTCGACTGTCCCGCACAATGCCTCCGAGCGGCTACCGAATCAGGTCTGCTGAGAGGTACCTGGATCTGCACACAAGGTGCAGGGAGTAAAATGAGTACTGCCAGACTCAATGGTAATAAACAAGGGTAAGACAGCGTAGATAAGAAATCCACAGTAAAGCACAATGTAAAGCTATACCAATACACTGTAACAGTTCAATATCAACAGTAGAGAACCAACAGTATCAACAACATAATATAACAGCTAGCAGATGTAGCTAAATGCAATGCAATGCATGAAATGACCGCTACGACGTGTAGCCCGATCCAATTTAGGTACCCGTGCTCACTGTGGGGGTTCAAACTCCGGAGGGGTTCCTATAGCCCAAGCACAATATTACTGCAGCGTGCAGTCCGATCCAACATATATACCGCTGCGGCGCACATCCCGATCAACTACCAGTCAGCTAATATGTAAATACAGCCTCACAGGCTCAAAAGTAGTTTTGAAAACTCTTTTATCATTTTTTTCAGTTGAAAACAGTAATATCAAGTTCCAGAGGTTGGAAATAGCATGATAACAGAAATAGTTACGGACTGGTAGTAAACTAGCATGTCAATATTACCAGACAATGATAACGATCCTCGCGGGATCCAATACTGGCTCACAGCCCACAAGTATACTCAACTGTCCAAGAAGGAGGTTCAACGGCTCGAGAGTAGCCAATATCACAATATAGTATGCAACCATCTGAGAAGGAGGTTTGACGGCTCAAGAATAGCCTAATATCATAACACAGTATCAACAAGTCGGACTAAGCCATAGTCCCCAATCACAATCGACCCCTTACTCACAAGAGAGTACGTGTCTCGCCGCTATACAGCGTCACAAAGTGGTATACCCGGGGTTTCGAACCCGCTGGTCATCACTCACATCTATTACTCACCTCAACAAAGCGCGACGACTACTCCACAATGCCCTTGCCATGAGAATCAAGCTCTGCACGCGTAAAATCTGATCAAATATAGTAAATACACCTCAAATTAGACCAATGGAATTATACCCAGTCAAAACAACTCAATTTACACCGAAATTCACAAAGTTGCCAAAACCCGACTTTCGGTACACTTCTCGAAAAATTACAAAAGTCACATATTCGGAATCCTCATCTCAATACGAGTCTAGGCATATAAACTTTACCAAAATCGGACTCCGTTTGCCCACTCAAATCGGTGTTTTTCTTCAATTTAGGCTTAGGGCTCAAACCCACCTTTAATCTTCCATTTACAGAAATTTAACCAAGGATTTCATGTTAAAATGATGTAATTAAGCCACGAAAATTACCTCCGACGAATCCCCGATGAATTCCCAGCAATTCCCGTGAGTTTCTCTCTCTAGAACTCAAAAATGGTGTTTTGGGGTGTGAAACCCGCGACTGGTTCTGTTCTGGTTTTAATTTCACTGCCAGACCATTCCTTCTATGCTATCGTAATGGACCTATGCGATCGCATAGAGTTAAGTTTTCAGCCATTTTTCCCTCTTATGCGATCGCAATACCCCCTATGCGATCGCATAGTACAAACTCCCATGCCTCATTTTTTCTTCTCTGCGATCGCGACACTTGGTATGCGATTGCACTGAGCAGTATAATAAGCCTATGCAATCACACCCCTAGCTATGCGATCGCATAGCACATTTTTCCTCACCCCTCCAGGCTCTTCTATGCGATCGCAATGACTCTATGCGATCGCATAGAGCAATCAATGTCTGCAATTTTTCTGCTGCAATTTTATGATCAAAACTTGCCCGTTGGGCTTCTGAAATGATCCCGAGACCCCCGGGACCTCAACCAAAGCCACCAATACATCACATTACGTCACTCATACTTGTTCCAAACATATAAACACTATCCTAAACATCAAAATCACCAATTACACATGGATTCAAGCCTAAGTTTCTTCAAAACTTTCGAAACTAACATTCGATCAAAAACCGGACCAAACGACGTCCAAATGACCTGAAATTTTGCAAACATATCCAAAATCACATAACAAAGCTATAGGAATTGTCAGAATTTCATTCTGACCCCCGGATCAAAGTCTCACCTACCGTTCGGATTTCGCCAAAATTCAACCTTAGCCAATTCAAGCCTATTTCTACACCGGACCTCCAAATTCAATTCTGATTGCTCCCCTAAGTCACAAATCACCTCCCAGAACTAACCGAATCATCAAAATCCGATTTTGAGCCCTCTAACCAAATAGTCAACTCCAGGTTGACTTTCCATATTCACGTTTCCTTCAAAAAAGCTATATGCCTCATTTTTAATCCAATTCACTCCTAACTCGCCCAATAGACTCTAACACTGATATAAAAGTATAAAACATGTAATTACAATATAACAGGGTGGTAATTCCCTTAGCCTATGTTTAGTGTGAGAGAGGTTAAATTGCACTAGTTTGATGCTGAAGGCACTTAGCTTGAGTCCCATTTCGAGTGAGGTTGAACTGCATTATTTTTATGGAGAAGGAACTTAGACTGGGTCCTAATTCGAGCGAGGTCGAGCTGCACTATCTTGATGGTAAATGCACTTAGTCTGGGTCCTAGTTCGAGTGAGGTCGAACTTTCAAATTTTGATGGCGAAGGCACTTAGCTTGAGTCCCAGTCCGAGCGAGGTTGAACTGTAATACTTTGATTGCGAAGACACTTAGCCTGAGTCCCAGTTCGAGAGAGGTCGAACTATCTAATTTTGATGGCTTTCGAGCGAGGTTGAACCTATCGATCTTTGATGGCAAAGGCCTTAACCTTGGTCTAGTTTGAACGAGGTCGAACTGTAATATTTTGATGGCGAAGACACTTAGCCTTGGTCCTAGTTCGAGTAAGGTCAAACTATAATACTTTGATGGCGAAGGCACTTAGCCTGAGTCCAGTTCGAGCGAGGCCGAACTGTCGAATTTTGATGGCGAAGGTACTTAGCTTGAGTCCTAGTTCGAGCTAGGTCGAATTGTCAAATTTTGATGGCGAAGGCACTTAGCTTGAGTCCCAGTTCGAGCGAGGTCGAAGTGTAATATTTTAATGGAAAAGGCCTTAGCCTTGGTCCAAGTTCGAACGACGTTGAACCTGTCGATCTTTGATGGCGAACGCATTAGCCTTAAAGGGTTCCCTAGGGGAATCTCATTTTGCTTAATTTTACTTGCATTGGAGAATATGACGTATTTCCTGGGGGAGTCCCAGTTTGCTTAATTTTGCTTGCATTTGAGAATATGACGTATTTCCTAGAGGAGTCCCAGTTTGCTTAATTTTGCTTGCATTTAAGAATTTGATGTATTTCATGTTCGTGTATCTGGGAGAATGCTCCTGATTCTATTCCATTAAGAAAATGGTTAGTTAAACCAAATTAAATTATTCGTTACCTCGATTTGATCGATCAGCAAGTGGAGAGGAGCGGTCACGTTCACTCCTCTGGTTATGCTTTTAGTGGCCGCTAACAGTTTGGCAAGGCCGTCTATTTTGATGTTTGATGCTCGGGGCATCTGGTCGAGTTGACACTCGTCAAACTCGGGCAGTAGCTTATGGATTCCTACTTGATAATTTTCGTTGCCTTTGTTATTTTATATGGAAAGTCCATGTGACTTGATTGATGACGGGTTGTGAGCCATATCGGAGGATGATTCAACGTGCTCCATACTTGAGATCTAGATTCTGTCTTTGTAAATGTCAAAGCAAAAGTTGAAGTTGGCATGACAAAGCACATGAATGCCTGAAAGGACGCCACTGTGCAAAACCACACCTCTCAACCGTGGTATTTTAGCAGCAGCCAAGTATAATGTTGGGCCACTTCTTAAATCTAGATTAGATGTCAATACATACGACATGGTAGTTCCCAAATATTCTATATCTTTTATTCAATAAAACTCCAATAGCTTTGGATTTGGAAATTGTTTAAAGATTTGTTAGTAATAGTCTTTGTTGCATGATAATGCGGATGAGGCAAGTGATCAAATGGAAATCTCTAATGATTTTATTTTAATGCAACAGACCGAAGGACTTCTAGTTGAGCTAAATATCTTGAGCCGTTTGTGATTTCTTGGAGCAATATTGTTATCGCTACTCACTTTGAAACCATGATTCAACAGAGGTACTTCAATCATTATTTTATTAGGTGTATCAAATTCATTTGGCTTCTCTGAAGATGCTCCATAGTCAGAACTGAATTTTAGATATAAAGGAAATTAAAATTTTAACTAGAAAATTCTCACACACGGCGCCAAATTCTTTGATTAAAAAATTGTTGAATACTTTTTAAGCAAATCAATCAATATAGATGAAGGGGTAAATCCTAGTTAAAGATAATTAACTCTTGATCCGAGATACCCGAGATAAGTATGAGAAACAGAAAAATATAGTCAAATATAAATGTTGACAGCGATTATGATCAAATTTAATGGCATAAATAAAGATGCATTAAGTGACAAAAAATTGAATAAAGAAAAAGATTCACCCGATCTTCAGTGAGACGGATCTTCTTTCATTTAATAAAGATCAATGGTAGACAAATACAAGAACGTTATGATCCTTTTTTTGGATCCGATGAAGGTATGAGATCACTGATCCTCAAAATTGTTTGGAGCGGTGTGTTTACCTATTTTCTAGAAAGAGGGAGAGGGAGACCGAGAGAGAGAGAGAGAGAGATATATTTTGGGAAGTACTCCCCTCCTTTTTATAAGGGGTATCCATAAAAAATCCTAAAAAATGGTACAATTTAGAGGGAATATTCAGTAGAATGTTCCTTTTGAGTATTCCAAAGCAAATTAGTTGCTTGACGGCGGTCTAACCTTGGTTACTGATGACGATCCGACCTTGTTACTGATGACGGTCCTACCTTGACCTGTCTGACCACGACCTTATGTCTCTGCATGCCAAATTTCTCTGATCTAATATTGGCCCATACAATTGTTATTTTAAAAAAATGAAGAGGAAGCAGAAAAATCACATAAAAATTGAGAAGAATGTAAAAAGGCAGAGGGTCTCTACTACTTTTTAAAGTTGTGGCTGCTATGAAATAAAAGCAATTTAGTAAAACATGAACAAGAAATTAAAGCAATTTAGTAAAAAATAAACAAAAAATAGAGATAGAGGGAAAGAAGAGATTTTCTTCTTCAATGGTGTGTATTTTTCCATTGCAAATTACATAGCGTTTTATAGGCATAAAAAGTAAAGATGATGGACATAAAGTAGGAGATTTAATCTTTAAGCTATTCACAACATGACCATCCAATATAGCATCCAATATAGTATCCAATGTACAAATTATTCATAATACTCCCCCTTGGATATCCATGTAAGATAATATGCCTTATTAAGAACTTACGGAAAAAAATATTGGGATATACATAGTTAATTATAATATGTATTGCTTGCTTTCTCGTTAAAAACCTTACCAGAAAACCCTAGTGGGACAAAACCCTGGTTAATGAAAAGAGTGCAGCGTGTAGTTACTCCCCTGAAGAAAAATCACTTAATATCTCGAAGACGACCCATTCCAATCTTATATATCAGCTTTTCAAATTTTGAGGTTGGTAATGCCTTACTGAACAGATCCGCCAAATTATCACTTGAACGAACTTGTTGTACATCTATTTCACCATTCTTCTGAAGATCATGAGTGAAAACAAATTTCAGCGAAATGTGCTTTATTATATCTCCTTTGATATATCCTCCTTTCAATTGAGCTACGCATGCAACATTGTCTTCATACAATATTGTTGGAATATTCTCTTTCGAAGAAAGACCACATGTTTGTTGAATGTGTTGAGCTATCGATCTCAACCAAACGCATTCTCAACTTGCTTCGTGAATGATTATTATCTCTGCATGATTTGAAGAAATAACAACCATAGTTTGTTTTGTCGAACGCCATGATATGGTTGTACCTTCATTTATAAATAAATAGCCTATCTAAGATCAATCTTTGTGTGGATCAGACAAATATCCTACATCTACATAACCAAGCAATAATGACTTGGATTAATTTGAATAAATAAACCCATATTAATGTGACGACCCAAAGGGTCATCACCTGTTCTCCTTACTTGTTCCGCACTTCTGAGGCCTTGAAAACCTCATTTTATGTTGCCTCGATTTACGTGCACAATCCGGACATGTAGCCGGAACGATTTTGTGATAGAATATATGAATTCTATGAGAAATTTGAAGAAAAATGATATTAATATTGATATGGTTAAATTCGGTCAACATTTTTGGTAAATGGACCCGGACCCGAGATCGGACGGTCTCGGAAGGTCCGTAGGAAAATATGGGACTCGAACATGCGTTCGGAGTCGAATTATGAGGCCTAGAGCCTAAGTTATGGATTTTTTTATGAAATTATTTTTGCTGTAATTATTAAAGGAAAATGAATTAAATGACCTTGGTATCGGGCTCGTATTTTGGTTCCGACGCCCGGTACAAGTCTTAAATATTATATATGTGCTTTATGTAAAGTTTGGTGACATTTGGATGTCATTTGATGTGTTTTGAACCTTGAGTTCCAAATTTGAAAGTTATGAAACTAAAAAGGATGATAATCATGAACTTGAGGCTTGATTTGATGAAAACGATGTTATATTGGCGATGTGATCGCACGAGCAAGTTTGTAATATGTCTTTGATGTTGTGTACATGTTTGGTTTGGAGCCCGGAGGGCTCGGGTAAAGATTTGATAGGTCGTTGGTGCAATTTCTGAAAAATAACACAGCTGGTTTTTCACCCAACTGATGTCTTCGCAAATGCGAAGAAAAATGTCGCAATTGTGAAGGGGGCAGACCAAGGCGGTGTTCGCAAATGCGAAGCCTTGATCGCAATTGCGAAGAGTGTCCAGGGCTGCTTGGGTTCGCAAATGCGAACTTAACCTCGCAAATGCGAGGCCTTCACTTATTCGCCTGGGTTCGCAAATGCGAACACTTTGTCGCAAATGCGAAGACCCACTATGCCAGCCAAATTCGCAAATGCGAACTCTTTCTCGCAATTGCGAGAGAAGCCGACCCCAGACCTGTAGTGTTCGCAATTGCAAACAAATGTTCGCAATTGCGATACCCGTAGCTGTGCAATTTTATAGTTAAACGAATTTTTCAGTTCGTTCTTCATTCTTTCAAAAACCCACACACTACACATGAACCCTCAAGGCCAAATTCACTCTAAAGCAATTGTAAGTCATTTTTTACTTAATTCTTTCAATTCCTAACAACATTAAACATGTTTGTCAATAGAAATCAAAGGTTTTCATGATAGAAATTTTTGTTTTTGGGTAGAACCTAGGGTTTTATTGAATTGGGTAATTGGACCTCGAATTGAGGTCCGATTTTGAAACAAATCATATATTTGAACTCGTGGAGGAATGGGTAATCGGATTTTGGTCCGAACCCCGAGTTCCGACCATGTGGGCCAGGGGTGTTTTGGGAAATTTTGGGGTAAACTTTGAGAAAACCATTTTTAAGCATTCAAAACAAGTTATTTAGTATTTATTAATGTAATGGAATCAATTGTGATTAGATTCGAGCTAGTTGAAAGCGGAAATTCGGGGAAAAAGCTATAATTGAAGAATAATTTGGACTTCAAGGCTAGAGGTAAGTGTTTGTTCTATCCTAGCTTGAGGGAATAGGATTATGTGCTATGTGATACGTGATCGAGTGCGGTGTATGGGTTGTGGTGACGAGCATCCATACACTGGCGTCTTGCATGACCGTGAGTAGTTGTTGATACTTGTTGTGAGACATTTTAAAGATAAATTGTTGAACCTTTGCTGGGTTGTGGAATTGTTATTGTTCTCCCTTGCCGGGACTTGTTGTGAAGTGAGATATTTTTTGCCCTTGCCAGGACTTTGTTGTGATGATTATTGTGTCCCTTGCCGGGACGGTTCATGATTTATTGTTTTCATTCCCTGCCCTTAAATGTGATTGTTATTTGGGTGAGGAAGAGTGATAATGCACAAAAGGTGATGTCGTGCCTTGTTTTACTGTTATTGCACGAAGGTTAATGCCGTGCCTTGATATTGATTATGCACGAAGGATCATGCCGTGCCTTGTGATATTGATTATGCAAGAAGGGTAATGTTGTGCCTTGTTATTGAACCATGTACGAAGGATCATGTCGTGCCATGGATGTGAGGATGAGAGTAAAAGCACGAAGGGTGGTGCCGTGCAACTGTTTGCTATTCCTTGATTTGATATTACCTGTTTCCTGTATACTTTGGTTTCCTTTGTTGGGTTATTAAATGTTGTTAACTGTTGAGTTTCCCTCTCATGAGATTTCTTGTTGGTTTTGTTACATGATATTTCTTGTTATCTTGTGGTGTACATATATATATATAGAACTGCACAGGTATATGTGGGTGTCTGGTCCTAGGCTTATCACTACTTCGCCGGGATAGGCCAGGCACTTACCAGCACATGGGGTCGGATTGTGCTAATACTGCACTTCTGTGCGTTTTAGCACAGGTCCAGGTTTTTTATCAGGAGCAGCAGCAGTAGAGCCTTGCATGGGAGTTGAGCATATCGAGACCGAGGTAGCTTGCAGGCATCCGCAGGCCCGGCGTCTCTTCCTCTTATTTATGTTACTAGCTGTAGTCACTTTGTTCCTAGACAAACATATTTATGTTATTTTCTTTCAAACCCTTATGTGTAGTATTCAGTAGTAGTTCGTGAGTTGGTGTCTCCACGTCTTGGGTAGAGGATTTCAGTATTGTTTTACCTTGAAACTGCTTATCTCTATTTTGATAAAGTCTTCCGCACTTATTTAATTAAGGTTATGGTTCTTGTTAATAAATTGAGTATGAAATATTGCTAAAAATACGATAGTGTGAATATAGTGGCTTGCCTAGCTACCACGAGTAGGCGCCATCACGATCCCGATGTTGGGGGAAAAATTCGGGTCGTGACAAGTTGGTATCGGAGCTCTAGATTACATAGGTCTCACCACTCACAAACAAGCTTAGTAGAGTTTGAGAGGTAGGTACGGAGACATCTGTATTGAGTTAGGAAAGTGTTAGGAAAGAGTCTCTCATTTGTTCCTTCTTGTCGTGCGATTTGTTCCTCGAATATTGATTGAACTTCTACTCTGTCCTTTCGCAGATGGTGAGGACAAGCACTTCTTCGTCCGCTGACTAGCAGCCTGAGCCCTAGGTAGCTCCCGTGAGGGGCAGGGGACAAAGCCGTATCGTAGGCCGTGGTTGGGGTAGAGCTCAGCCCCCGGCAGCTATTCCAGAGGTGGAGCTTCATATTGAGACTGGCGAGGAGGTTCCAGTTCCAGCAGCTCTAGTGGGCCCAGCTCAGGTCCCAGGAGAGGCTTTATTTACCCCGGATCTTCGGGAGGCGTTGGTCAGGATAGCGGGTTTCATGGACAGCGTTGCCAGAGCAGGCTTATTACCAGCTGCACCAGCCGCTTCTCAAGCTGGAAGAGGGGCCCAGACTCCTGTTGCTCGTACTCCGGAGCCAGTAGCTCCTCAGCCTCAGGCACCAGTGGTTCAGCCAGCTGTGGCCACTCAGTCAGGTACTATAGCTCAGGCCAGAAATGGAGCGGCCAGGACTTTTGATTCTTTATGAAGACTTGATCGGTTCCCCAAGCTGTTTACCACTACCTTTAGCGGTCCCACATCAGAGGATCCTCAGGATTTCTTATTCAGTTGCCATGAGATTCTCAAGACTATGGGGATAGTGGAGTCTAATGGAGCTGACTTCTGCACATTCAGGCTTTCAGAATCTGCCAAGACTTGGTGGAGGGATTATTGTTTGACTCGACCAGCAGGGTCCCTAGCTTTATCATGGGATCAGTTTGTAGAGTTATTTCTGGAAAAGTTTCTCCCTGTTACTCTGCTAGATGCACATCGGAGGCAGTTTGAGCGCCTCCAGTAGGGTACTATGACTGTCACTCAGTATGAGACGAGATTTGTTGATTTGGCACGTCATGCAGTGATGATACTCCCCACAGAGCGGGAGAGGGTCCGCAGGTTCATAGATGGGCTTAATCAGCCGATTAGACTTCAGATGGCCATGGAAGTGGGGAGTGATATATCATTTCAGGAGGACGTAGGGTTGAGATGGCTCTTGCTCGGGGAGGTGGTTATTCTTCAAACAAGAGGCCTCGTCATTCCGGCAGATTTAGTGGTTCTTCTTCTGTAGGCAGGGAATCTTTTGATAGGGGCCAGTCTTCTAGGCCTTTCCATTCCGCCCTTCAGGCTTCACAGGGTGGACCAGGTGATCGTGGGTTTCGTAAGCAGTATTCAGATCAGCCTCCTATTAGTGCTCAGCCTATTTAGAGTGTTCGTGGAGGCCATTCAGGTCGTCAGGGCCAGCGGCCCCATCAGCCTAAGAGTTGCTACGGTTGTGGTGACCCAGGTCATCTTGTCAGGTTCTGCCCTCGAGCGGTGGGAAACACTCAGTAGTGGGGCCCTCGTCCCATGATTCAGGCCCCAACTAAACGTCAGCCTGCCCAGCCAGCCAGAGGCGGGATAGAGATCATAGAGGTGGAGGTCGAGACCGTCCAGCCAGAGGCAAAGGTCAGCTAGTTGATGACCGTCCTAGAGATGTAGCTCAGAGGGGAGGTGCTGATCCTCGATTCTATGCTTTACCAGCTAGGCCAGAGACGGAGGCATCAGATGTCGTGATTACAGGTACCATTCTTGTTTGAGACAGAGGTGCTTCAGTATTATTTGACCCTGGGTCTACATATTCATATGTGTCTTCCTACTTTGCACTATATTTGGCCGTGCCCAACTATGCTTTGGATATTCCAGTTTATGTATCTACACCGGTGGGTGACTCCATTGTAGTCGACCGGGTGCATCGTTCGTGTGTAGTTATCTTTGGGGGTCTTGAGGCCCATGTTGATCTGTTGTTATTAGACATGGTGGATTTTGATGTCATATTGGGGATGGACTGGTTGTCCCCATACCATGCTATCCTAGATTGTCATGCCAAGACTGTGACCTTGGCCTTGCCAAAATCACCCAGACTAGAGTGGAGAGGGACCTCAGGCCACTCCGTTCGCACTGTTATTTCCTATGTTAAGGCTCGACGCATGGTCGAGAAGGGGTGTCTAGCTTATATGGCTTATGTTCGTGATTCCAGCGCATAAGTTCCTTCTATTGAATCATTCCCTATTTTACGAGAGTTTCCTAAGGTTTTCCCTTCAGACCTGCAGGGCATACCACCCGATAGGGACATTGATTTCTATATTGATCTGGCACTGAGCACTCATCCCATCTCTATTCCACCCTATCGTATGGCCCCGCTGCAGTTAAAAGAGTTAAAAGATCAGTTGCAAGACCTTCTAGAAAAGGGCTTTATCAGGCCCAGTGTTTCCTCATGGGGAGCACATGTGTTATTTGTGAAGAAAAAGGATGGCTCGATGCGGATGTGTATTGATTACCGGCAATTGAACAAAGTGACGATAAAGAACAAGTATCCGCTGCCGAGGATTGATGATTTGTTTGACCAGCTCCATGGAGCTAGGGTATTCTTAAAAATAGACTTGAGGTCAGGCTACCATCAGCTGAAGATCAGGGCGGCCGACATTTCTAAGACAACTTTTCGCACTAGATATGGGCATTATGAGTTCTTGGTCATGTCCTTTGGGTTGACCAATGCCCCTGCAGCATTCATGGAGTTGATGAATCCGGTGTTCAGGCCTTACCTAGATCTGTTTGTGATAGTCTTTATAGATGACATCCTGGTATACTCCCGCGACCAGTAAGAGCACGAGCAGCACCTCAGAGTGGTTCTTCAGACTCTGAAGGATAATCAGCTATATGCCAAATTTTCAAAATGTGAGTTCTGGTTGAGTTCGGTAGCATTTTTAGGTCACATTGTATCAGTGGAGGGTATTCAGGTAGACCCAAAGAAGATTGAGGCAGCCAAGAATTGGCCTCGACCAGCTTCAGTGAGCGAGATTCGGAGTTTCTTGGGATTAGCAGGTTACTACCGTCAGTTCGTAGAGGGGTTATCTTCTTTTGTAGCCCCGATGACCAGGTTGACCGAAGGGTGCCCAGTTCAAATGGTCAGATGAGTGTGAGGCGAGCTTTCAGAAGCTCAAGACAACCTTGACTACAGCACCAATGCTAATACTACCTACGGGTGCATGGGCTTATACAGCTTACTGTGACGCATCACGTACAAGGCTTGGAGCGGTACTGATTCAGGATGGAAAGGTTATTGCTTATGCTTCGAGATAGTTAAAAATACATGATAAGAATTATCCTGCTCACGGTCTTGAGTTGGCAGCAGCGGTTCATGCCTTGAAGATCTGGAGGCATTATCTATATGGTATGACCTGTGAGGTGTACACTGATCATAAAAGCCTACAGTACTTGTTCAAGTGAAAGGAGTTGAATTTACGACAGCGGAGATGGTTAGAATTGCTGAAGGACTACGATGCCACTATCCTATATCACCCAGGTAAGGCCAACGTGGTGGCCGATGTATTGAAGAAAGTCTGCCAGCATGGGTAGTCTCGCATTCATTCCGGTCAGTCAGTGACCACTTGCTCTAGATGTCGAGGCCTTGGCCAATCGGTTCGTGAGACTAGACATTTTTTAGCCTAGTAGGGTGTTAGCCTGCACGGTCGCTCGTTCTTCTCTATTAGAGTGTATCCATGAGAGGCAATTTGATGATCCTCATTTGCATGATGATCCTCATACAGTACAGCGGGGAGGTGCCACGAAGGTAAACCTAGATGATGATGGGGTATTGAGATTGTAGGGTCGAGTTTGTGTGCCCAGTGTTGAAGGGATTCGAGAGTTGATCTTAGCGGAGGCCCGCAGTTCGCGGTATTCTATTCACCCGGGCGCCGCGAAGATGTACCAGGACTTATGGTAGCACTATTGGTGGCGCAGGATGAAGAAAGATATCGTTGCGTATGTCGCTCGGTGTCTAAATTGTCAGCAGGTGAAATATGAGCACCAGAGACCTGGTGGTGTATTCTAGAGAATCGAAGTTCTCGAGTGGAAATGGGAGCGAATCACTATGGACTTCATTACTGGACTTCCCTTGACTCGAAGGAAATTTGATGCTATTTGGGTCATTGTTGATAGGCTGACCAAGTCAGCACACTTCATTCCAGTATCTGTCTCCTACTCATCGGAGAGGTTAGCAGAGATTTACATCAGGGAGATAGTTCGCCTTCATGGGGTACCGGTATCTATTATCTCAGATCGGGGTACGCAGTTTACTTCGCAGTTCTAGAGAGTGGTCCAGCAGGAGTTAGGCACCCAGGTTCAGTTGAGTACAACTTTTCATCCTCAGACGGACGGCCAGTCCGAGAGGACTATCCAGATTCTAGAGGATATGCTTCGATCCCGTGTCATTGATTTTGGAGGCTCGTGGGACCAGTTCCTGCCATTGGTAGAGTTCGCATACAATAACAGCTACTAGTCTAGCATCCATATGGCTCCGTATGAGGCATTGTATGGTAGGCGATGTCGATTTCCAATCGGAAGGTTTGAGCCGGGAGAGGCTCGGTTGTTGGGCACAGACTTAGTTCAAGAGGCCTTGGATAAGGTCAAGACTATCCAGGAGAGATTGCGTTAAGCTCAGTCCAGACAGAAGACTTATGCAGATCGTAAGGTTCGAGATGTATATTTCATGGTTGGTGAGCGAGTATTACTCCGAGTGTCGTCTATGAAGGGCGTGATGAGGTTCGGGAAGAAGGGCAAGCTCAGCCCTAGGTATATTGGTCCATTTGAGGTTCTGGACCGAGTGGGAGGGGTGGCTTACAAACTAGCTCTGCCACCTAGCTTATCAGCTGTGCATCCGGTTTTCCATGTATCTATGCTTCGGAGATACAACGGCGATCCCACCCATGTGTTAGACTTCAGTACTGTCCAATTGGACAATGATTTATCTTACGAGGAGGAGCCGGTGGCCATTCTAGACCGGCAGGTTCGACAGTTGAGGTCGAAGAGTTATCCTCTTTTGTGCGTTTCCAGTGGAGGGGTCAGTCTCCTGAGGCATCGACCTGGGAGTCCAAGTCTGATATGCGGAGCCGCTACCCACATTTGTTCCCTGACTCAGGTACTTCCTTCTCTTGTCCGTTCGAGGAAGAACGATTGTTTTAGAGGTGGAGGATGTGACGACCCAAAGGGTCATCACCTGTTTTCCTCACTTGTTCCGCACTTCTGAGGCCTTGAAAACCTCATTCTATGTTGCCTCGATTTACGTGCACGATCCGGGCATGTAGCCGGAAAGATTTTGTGATAGAATATATGAATTCTATGAGAAATTTGAAGAAAAATGATATTAATATTGATATGGTTGACTTCGGTCAACATTTTTGGTAAACGGACCCGGACCCGAGATCGGACGGTCCTGGAAGGTCCGTAGGAAAATATGGGACTCGGACATGCGTTCGGAGTTGAATTCTGAGGCCTAAAGCCTAAGTTATGGATTTTTCTCTGAAATTATTTTTGCTGTAATTATTAAAGGAAAATGAATTAAATGACCTTGGTATCGGGCTCGTATTTTGGTTCCGACACCCAGTACAAGTCTTAAATTTTATATATGTGCTTTCTGCAAAGTTTGGTGACATTTGGATGTCGTTTGATGTGTTTTGAACCTTGAGTTCCAAATTTGAAAGTAATGAAACTAAAAAGGATGATAATCATGAACTTGAGGCTTGATTTGATGAAAACGATGTTATATTGGCAATGTGATCGCACGAGCAAGTTTGTAATATGTTTTTGATGTTGTGTACATGTTTGGTTTGGAGCCCGGGGGCTTGGGTAAAGATTTGATAGGCCGTTGGTGCAATTTCTGAAAAATAACACAGCTGGTTTTTTACCCAGCCGGTGTCTTCGCAAATGCGAAGAAAAATGTCGCAATTGCGAAGGGGGCAGACCAAGGCGGTGTTCGGAAATGCGAAGCCTTGATCGCAATTACGAAGAGTGTCCAGGACTGCTTGGCTTCGCAAATGCGAACTTAACCTCACAAATGCGAGGCCTTCACTTATTCGCCTGGGTTCGCAAATGCGAACACTTTGTCGCAAATGCGAAGACCCAGTGTGCCAGCCCAGTTCGCAAATGCGAACCCTTTCTCGCAATTGCGAGAGCATCAGACCCCAGACCTGTAGTGTTCGCAATTGCGAACAAATGTTCGCAATTGCGATACCCGCAGCTGTGCAATTTTATACTTAAACGAATTTTTCAGCTCATTCTTCATTCTTTCAAAAACCCACACACTACACACGAACCCTCAAGGCCAAATTCACACCAAAGCAATTGTAAGTCACTTTTTACTTAATTCTTTCCATTCCTAACAACATTAAACATGTTTTTCAATAGAAATCAAAGGTTTTCATGGTAGAAATTCTTGTTTTTGGGTAAAACCTAGGGTTTTCATGAATTGGGTAATTGGACCTCGAATTGAGGTCCGATTTTGAAAAAAATCATATATTTGAACTCGTGGGGGAATGGGTAACCGGATATTGGTCCGAACCCCGAGTTCCGACCACATGGGCCGAGGGCGTTTTGGGAAATTTTGGGGTAAACTTTGAGAAAACCATTTTTAAGCATTCAAAACAAGTTATTTAGTATTTATTAATGTAATGGAATCAATTGTGATTAGATTCGAGCTAGTTGACTTCAAGGATATAGGTAAGTATTTGTTCTATCCTAGCTTGAGTGAATAGGATTATGTGTTATATGTTATATGATCGAGTGCGGTGTATGGGCTGTGGTGACGATCATCCATACACTGGCGTCTTGCATGACCGTGAGTCGTTGTTGATACTTGTTGTGAGACAGTTTAAAGATAAATTGTTGAACCCTTGCCGAGTTGTGGAATTGTTATTGTTCTCCATTGCCGAGACTTGTTGTGAAGTGAGATATTGTTTGCCCTTGCCGGGACTTTGTTGTGATGATTATTGTGTCCCTTGCTGGGACGGTTCATGATTTATTGTTTTCATTCCCTGCCCTTAACTGTGATTGTTATTTGGGTGAGGAAGAGTGATAATGCACGAAGGGTAATGCCGTGCCTTCTTTTACTGTTGTTACACGAAGGTTAATGCCGTGCCTTTATATTGATTATGCACAAAGGATCATGCCGTGCCTTGTGATATTGATTATGCACGAAGGATCATGCCGTGCCCTGTTATTGAACCATGTACGAAGGATTATGCCGTACTATGGATGTGAGGATGAGAGTAAAAGCACGAAGGGTGATGCCGTGCACTTTATTTGCTTATTTGGCGAGGATGAGAGTAAAAGCACGAAGGGTGATGTCGTGCAACTATTTGCCATTCCCTGATTTGATATTACCTGTTTCCTGTATACTTTGGTTTCCTTTGTTGGGTTAATAAATGTTGTTAACTGTTGAGTCTCTCATGAGATTTCTTGTTGGTTTTGTTACATGATATTTCTTGTTATCTTGTGGTGTACACATATATATAGAACTGCACAGGTATATATGGGTGTCTGGTCCTAGGCTTGTCACTACTTCACCGGGATAGGCCAGGCACTTACCAGCACATGGGGTCGCATTGTGCCGATACTGCACTTCTATGCGTTTTTGCACAGGTCCAGGTTTTTGATCAGGAGCAGCATCAGTAGAGCCTTGCGTGAGAGTTGAGCATATCGAGACCGAGGTAGCTTGCAGGCATCCGTAGGCCCGACGTCTCTTCCTCTTATTTATGTTACTAGCTGTAGTCTCTTTGTTCCGAGACAAACAGATTTATGTTATTTTCTTTCAGACCCTTATGTGTAGTATTAAATAGTAGTTCGTGAGTTGGTGACTCCACGTCTTGGGTAGAGGATTTCAGTATTGTTTTACCTTGAAACTGCTTATCTTTATTTTGATAAAGTCTTCCGCACTTATTTAATTAAGGTTATAGTTCTTGTTGATAAATTGAGTATGAAATATTGCTAAAAACAGGATAGTGTGAATATAGTGGCTTGCCTAGCTACCACGAGTAGGCGCCATCACGATCCCGATGTTGGGGGAAAAATCCAGGTCGTGACAATTAATGGTCCATGAGAGAACTAAATCTTGCCAATAAAATTACTGAGAAAGCTATATCTGGTCGGAAATTATTGGCAAGATACATTAATGCCCAATTGCACTAAGATATGGTACTTCGGCATCAAGAAGTTCTTCATCATTTTTATGAGGTCGGAATGGATCTTTCTTTATGTCAAGTGATCTCACAATCATTGGGGTACTCAATGTATGTGCTTTATCCATATAGAATCACTTTAAAATCTTTTCGGTATATGTTGATTGATGGAAAAATATTCCATCTTTCATATACTCAATTTGTATACCAAGACAAAATTTTATCTTTCCAAGATCTTTCATTTCAAATTCTTTCTTCAAATAGTCTACTGTTTTTGGAAGCTCCCTAAGAGTTCCAATAATATTTAAATCATCAACATACATGGTGATTATAACAAATTCAGATGCAGGCCTTTTTATAAAGACACAATGACAAATTGGATCATTCTTGTACCCTTCTTTCAACAAGTACTCTCTCGGACGATTATACCATATACGCCCTAATTGTTTCAATCCATATATGAATTCTTGAAGCCTTATTTAATAAATTTCTTGGAAATTTTAATATGTTTCAAACCAATTTAATTCCTTCTATGATTTACATTATACGCATATCAAGTTTTTCATGTATTGTCAGATTAAAATCTTAAATGACTACATCCACCACAAGAGAACATACCTCTGTATAATCATGTCTCTATATAATTAATGCCAACATATTTATAAATATTCTTGTGACACAAGTATTTATGTCTATCGACTTGACCTTTTTTCGCACAAGAACATATTTACCTCAATTGAATTTATACTTTCATGTGTTGGGATTCCATCCAACCTTATATTTTTCAAGTGAAGTCAATTTTCATTGCGTGTTTTTCATTTGGCCAATTATTTATCTTGTCTAAATTTCATGACAAATTTGAGCTTAAGATCCTCGTCAATATTAATAATATTGAGCGCTACATTATGTTAACAATATCGTCGACGGTCATTTTATATCTGTTCGGTTATTACACAATAAAGACATAACTTATTCAGATCTCTTTATCTCATTATTTTCAGGTACTTGAGTCTCTCGCATGAGGTTTTACGAAGTGTTATGTCGTAGTGCTCTTCTAGAGAACTTGTCTCGTTATTATGTTCATCTTGAATATTTGCCCCTTTCCTTCTTGAAGGAGTTTAGTCTTTGGAACCGACTGGTCTATTATGCTTTATGCATGCCATAGACTCTGTCCCTCATGGACTCTATTCTATTTGGAGCATTAGCAGATGAAATATGACATTTAGCTTTGGGTCAGTAAATGCGTCTGACAATAATTTATAAATTATTTATAACTTGAACTTCAAGTTCATATTTTGTTGTACGAGGATCTATATGTATTCATAATAATTCATTTCACATATTACTTTCTCATCTGTCCATTTCTCCCCCATAATGTTGGATCACCAACACATTTTTCAACCTTCTTTGGGAACTCATCTCTGTGTATTATGGTGGCATAATAAAATCTTATAGCACATCCATATTTTTATATAAAAATTATTTGGTTCCTGACCCTGAACCGATTGTACTAGGGAGAAATTTTCATAACTTGGCTAGATGCGTACAAGTGGTGATGTATATTAAATAATACATCTCACTAAATTTCGTTTTTGGGAATTTTGTTCTTATAGCCATTGATTTAGCTATAATTGGAGGCGTACAATTTCTGCTAAACCAACTTGGATTTAAACCAATATTATCAAGATAAATTTTCATAATTTATATTTTGGAACTGTGCTCTAATTGAGCAAGCAATCTTGCAAAATCCAAACTGCAAGTTGATAATAAATGCACATATGACTATAGAATAGATGCATCTATTAAAATCATATAATAATAAACTATCCACATGGCAGGTGACTGAGCTCATATATTTATCACCTTTTATTCGTTCCAAAAATCAAGGGATTCAATCCCAACCTTAACCGGTATATCATGAGAATAAGCAGCACCTTCTACTCTTCGATATATGCCAATGTAATTCTCAATTAAGTTTTCGCATCATAACTGAACTGGGATGGCCAACCGATGATGCCAAATAATATTTGTTTCAGTAAACCTCTAGTTTACTTGTGGCTTGTGATTCTATCATCATGCTTATACTTGTGTAGTACTAATAGAAGATAAATTCGGTAATTTTACCCGGAATGATTGTAGTAATATAAAATATATTCAATCTTTATTTCATTTATAGTCTCAATAGCCAACCACTTTGAGTGATATATTTGAAACTCAAAATTTCTTTTGAGATTTACTACAATATCAATATAATAAACAATTTCATTCGAGTAGTAACAAATTAACTCTTCCAAAGCTCTTAATTAATTTTGTATTACAAAATCTTTTATCACACCATCTATATGGTGAATATCTCATTTATGGAGAAAATCATGTCATAATTATCATGGTCAAAATCATCATAAGCAAAATTATTTCTTGCTTGAATTTTTTCTTTAATAACTTTTATAAGGCACGGCAAAATATTTTTTGCATATTACATGTAAGGACGAATGACATATTCATGTAATGACACAATAATATTTATTATCTTTATTTCACTCAAACCTCCCTTAGAGGTGAGTTGTGTGGTATTCATCCAATCATGCATTGCATGTCTTTATTCATTACTTTTATCATATATTGCCACATTCACAGTCATGAATTAGTATGCATTCTCAATATTTATCACAAGTCACATTCTCTTCCAAGAATGGAGTATAATCATAGCGATGTGCTTTATTACTATTATTATTATTATTATTATTATTTTTATATATTGTGAGAACCATTATTGTTCTCCCTTTTTATAATTACCATAATGATGATAATTATTATTTTTTCATTTGTCACAACAATATTCATTCGTCAACCACTTGTTTCTATTTAGACTTATTATGCCATCTACCATATTCACTATAAGAATGGAGCAAATCAAGTGGAAAAATAATTATGACTTTTCTAGAAAAAATATATTATTTTTCTTTAGTCATTATATATCATTTATATGATACAGTTGTACTCAAACCCAATGTCTTACCCGTATAAAGGCATGTTAGGCCATAATAAGTTGGGACTCGGATCCAACTCTGATCATTTTAATGCTATGGGACTAAACCCGTCGTCTTACCCTCAATTAATGACATTATTACATCCAGTCATCATAAAGCTTTAAGTATTACCACTTTCAATTATTATAAGTGAAAAATCATCTAGTATCTGCATCACCTTATCACATATTTAATTTGATGCAAAAATCGAACTATATTATCATAAGATCTAGAAAGTTAATTAATTGGCAGTCATACAATCACATATCTCAATTGAGATATTAAAGCTCATCAAAAATTGTTGCTCCTCAAAGTTATTATTTTTAAGGACGATTCTTGAAGAAGTAATCAACTTAGATAGATGATATGTGCATCTAATTAGTTAATGGACCATGATATAACTATTATTATCATTCGTGTGTCTAAAGCGAAATATTTGTTAGCGTATATATATATATTTTCGCTGCCAAAATAGAAGTATATCACTTTTTCATATTGATCACGTAAAAGAATTATGAGTGCACCTACAGAATATATAATTTTAATATCATAAAATCTATACATGCAAAGTAACTTCATGTGTACTAATATTCTGTATGTAAGCTTATCAAGATAAATAATTACATGTTGCTGGTGTAGTATATCATGTTATACTGCACAATAATATAAAATAATATTTTTTTATACAAAAGAAGATGAATAATTAATAAAAACTTGTTGGATTTACTCAAAGTAAGATGCAATATTTTAATGATCCAAACACTATTTATAATCATATTTTAGATATGTTCTAATATCAAGAAAATACTCTTGTTATCTAAGTCTATTGATGATTACTTTTTTCATATTTTAATAATGCAAATCAATTAAAAAGCAGTTTATTAAAATCATCACATCCTTATTCATAAATAAAGAAATCACGGTGAAGTTGAATATCTTTCTCTTTCTCTTTTTAAAAAAATATAATTGAGAAAAATTAAGTATCCAACAAAACATATCATTGTTCTTGCAAAAGAGAGAAACAGGTTGTACCTGATAATTTTAAATCAGAGAGAACTTTAAAAGAAGATAACATACAGTGATGGTTAGAGACTCGTACTGATAACGTGTTATGAAATAAAAGCAATTAAGTAAAACATGAACAAAAAATAAAAGTAATTTAGTAAAACATAAACAAGAAATAGAGATAGAGGGAAGGAAGAGATTTTCTTCTTCAATTGTGTGTATTTTTCCATTGCAATTATATAGCCTTTTATAGGCATAGTAAAGATGATGGACATAAAATAGTAGATTTAATCTTTAAGCTATCCACAACAGTAACATCCAATGTAGCATTCAATGTAGCATCGAATGTACAAATTATTCATAATAGTGATTACTTTTTAAATATATTGAAAATGTTTGCTATGTTTAAACAAAATAACCATAAAGTAGTATTTTGCCTAATGAATCCTTCCAATTTAAATATTAGGCTTTTATCTGTATTAGAGGTGGATATGCACGCATAAAACCATATATTTTGCATTATGCTCTTACCAGTTAAAAAAGTTCGAGTTGAGCATTTGACTTATTTTATAGAATTTTAATCAATTCCAAATTAATTATAACAACAACAATAAAAATACATTAGTACGTTGAACTTATTCCTATCCGAATGAGTAAAAATACTATTTTCGTTAAACCTCCAGTTCAAAATAATGAAAAAAAAATTCCAAATTAATTGTGAAAACAAATAAATTTCTTAATAGACTATAAGCTAAATATAAAAAGAAACGAGTCAAACAAAAGCAAAGCAAGAAAAAGAAGAAACAAAATAGAAAGACATTCCCCTATGGGTTATGATGTTTAACAAAGTTGGACCATATTAGAAAAACCATTTGAAAGAGGATCTAACCGTTTTATTTAAAGGATCTAACTTGCAGTTACAATGAAAGAAAAATATCAGGCATATCAAAAATAGACTAAAAAATAAAAAAAACATCTGTCCACCATTTTCAACAAATCTTGGACCCCTTTCTTCATCAGTCATCACCCCCCCCCTCCGCCCAAAAAAAAAATCCCACCTGATTTTCTTCCATTTTTCATTATTGCTTTCATCAATCCCTTAGAACGCGAACACAGAGAAGAATTGAAGTGAGGAAGATGGGCATACCAAGAAACACAGGAGGAGGTGTGGATGTGCCAAGTGAAAGAGCAAAAATGATGAGAGATGCAGTGGAGAAGAGTCAATCCATTACAGACAATGTAGTCAATATCTTGGGTTCCTTTGATCACCGTCTTTCTGCTCTTGACACTGCTATGCGTCCCACACAGGTCAGCAATTTTCCTTTTTCCTGATCTAATTTTGGTCAGTACTTGCTAATTTTATTTGCAGTTATATTTTTGATCAGTTTTAGTCAATCTGTCTATTGTTTGCAGATAAGGACTCATGCGATTAGGAAAGCTCATGGAAATACTGATAAGACTTTAAAGGCTGCTGAGGTTATATTGTCCCAGTTTGATATTTCTCGTCTGGTTTGATTTTGCTTTGGCCTCTATTGTTTGTTTTGTCGTTTGGTTTGCTTAGATCTGATAGACATTGCTCTTTTTAGTTTACTTAACTGAACATGAATATGGTGGTGGGTGGTGGTTGTGGGTGCTGGCTGGCGGTGGTTATTGGTAGTGGTGATGGTTAATGGCGGTGGTTGTGGGTGCTGGCTAGCGGTCAGTTATTGGTAGTGGTGGTGGCTGATGGTGGTGGTTGTGTGTACTGGGTAGTAGTCAATGGTAGCAGTGGTAGTTAAAGGTGGTAGTTGATGATTTTGGTAGATGATTGTGATAGATAATGGTGGTGGCAGCGGATAGTGGTGGTTGGTGATGCATGACGCTGGCTCATGCTGGTGATTTCCGGTGGTCGTGGTAATGGCGGTTGGTGGTGATATTGTAAATGGTGGTTAGTAGTGGTGACAACTGAATGTGGTGATTTATAGGTGGTAACGGTGGTTGGTGGTAATAATGTAAATGGTTGTTAGTAGTGGTGACAACTGAACGTGGTGATTTGTAGGGGTCGTGGTAACGGTGGTTGGTGGTGATAATGTAAATGGTGGTTGGTATTGGTGACAACGAATGTGGTGATTGATAGTGGTAACAGCTGAGTGTGGCGATTGGCGTTGGTGGTGGTAGTTGGGCAGCGGTGAAAGTGGATGGAGTTGTGGTGAAATACTTTCTATCAGAAATCTTGGAATAAATAACATTTTAAAAATATTAGAACTTAGTATTCAAATATGTAGCAGAACCATTAAGTGGTTTTAAAAGAAAAGAAAAAAATTCAAATGCATTTAGTGATTGAGATCTCGATGATAAAGATTCTAACCTAAAAACAAACATGCTTGAGATCTGAATGATTAAGATTCAGACCTTCATTAAGTTTAAACAAATGAGACCTTAGTGCTTAAGATGAACTGAAACTCTCCCTCAATATATATGTGATAAGTTTCAGTCTTTCAGATGTATACAAACAGATATAGATTATAGATGAGCATAATCTTCCTAGAAGTGTGATTGGGATAACATTTGTGTAGTGTATAAGTATATCTCTTGTACGTGAACATAGGACAGAAAAGAAAAACTTATTTTCCACTATCCATTTCCTTTCTTGAATTTCTTGTGGTATTAGAGTTTAGGCTCAAACTTGAAGCATGATCGTAAAGCTCTCCCTAAACCATCCAGCCATGACCACCTCTCCTTCAAACTCCAGCCTCACACTTTCACCTCTTCATTCACCAACTCATCGCTACTTGTTCTATCAAGCTGAAACTGTTAGGACAAAAATCTTCTAACTCATGCATAATTTAAAGGATCACCATTTTGTAAAGGATGAACCTCTATCCGCCAGCCTGGACCTGGAGAATGATAAAGGAGAAACAAATCCTAACCCCAAGCTCACAGAGTCTAAGAACACGGCATTCTTGTTTGAAGTTGGCTCTCTGGTCCTCAGAGGGTGCTTCGGAACGGAGCAAATGTAGCTTTTTCTTGAATCCAATTAGCTACGGGAACTGAAAAATGGTATTCTCTTATCATATAAGTTTTCAGTTCTTTCTTCTTATTTCATGATGTAAAAAATGTGTTTCATTCCATCTTCTATCATTTTGGGCTCTCCAATTTTTTAACAAGATCAAAAGAGAAGGGCAAAAGAATGATTTCTCCAATACCCAAATCTTCAGGATTGTAAAAGTTGAACCCAAAGACTGCCGGCAAAATGCCCCTGTAAAAGAGTAATTGTTTGCTGCTAGCCTGCTATATTTGCCGTGTAAAAAGTTGAGTGTAGCTGGAATGATTTTAGAAAGAATATTCTGTTTTAGATGTATTGGTTAAACCGCTCTTCTCTGGGAGCCAAAAATCGAGAAAGTGAAATAAAATCAACTTTGAAACTGTTGTCCCTTTGTGCCTTATCAGGTACGAAGAATCCTTTATATCTTTGTGATAATTTTTTTCAGATAAGTTGGTCTTTCTTAAATGCACATTTTTAATTTAGGACTTCTTAATCAATGGTAGCTTTATTTTAGGCTGAAGTTAAAATACTTAAAGGGCCACATGAGGACCTAGAAAGTTATCTTCAAGCAATTGAACAGCTGAGAAACAATATTCGCTTCTTCAGCAACAACAAGAGCTTCAAGAGTAGTGATGGAGTGCTCAATCATGCTAATAGTTTGCTAGCCAAGGTTATCTCAAAGCTCGAAGAGGAGTTTAAGCAGCTCTTGTTATCTTATTGGTTTGCTAATATTTTTACCGCTTACAACCTATTTGTAGACTTATTCTTGAAACCTTGTTTTACACTTTTTTCTGATCCTGTTTCCTAGATACTTTGCGTGTGAATTCTTTCCCAGCAGGAATTCCATGAAAACCTATTTGTAGACTTATGATTGATTTGAAATTCAAGTATCGATATTGATAGGAGTTGTAGTTTTCCCCTATTTGCCATATAAAGATTAGTGAAGTATTTAAGAAAGTTAAAATGGTTGTTTCAGTGCTCTTTAAGTTAACCTTTATTTAGGTTGTGATTATACGCTAGTACCATTTTCGGGTTTGGGATTCTAGGGGCATCTTCTGAGGAATATCCTTGTAAGTTGTTGCTGTAAGATCTAAAATCCTATGTCTTGCCTATGTTCTTAATCTTCGATACTCCGACGAGGCTTCAAAATTGAAGTAGAAATGCACCCAAATACTGCTATTTGACCTTCCAATTGAGCTTTTTGATTAAATCTGAATTCTACATTTTCAGTAAACCCGTTGAACCTGATCGGCTGTTTGAGTGTCTCCCAAATTCAATGCGACCATCGTCTGGATCACCTGGACATCAGGAGTCTAGTGGTAAGAACCGTCTGTCCAATAGCAATGCTGAGCAAAATGGTGCAGAAAATGCTGTCTTCACAACGCCAACTCTTATACCTCCAAGGATCCTGCCTTTACTGCATGATTTGGCCCAACAGATGGTTCAAGCTGGTCACCAACAGCAATTTGTAAAAATATACAGGTAAATATCTATGTCTAACCATGAACTATATGATCTTGACATCTTGTACAGACAATGTGTAAGTATAATATCCTGGAGAAAAGATCAATCTACCGGCCTAAAAGCTGAACTATTCTCTACTAAGCAGTTCAGCAACTTCAGAGAAATAGGCGAAGCTTAAGATAACTGTGATACATGCTTTGACAATGTCTGGCTTAATTTAACACGTAATCTGAGTATATTAATTTGGAACCAAAAGTCGAACTTATGGACTGTTTTCTGCTTGTTGCAGAAGTTTAAATGTTCAACACAGTAAATAAGGTGCTCATCAAAGTGGTTATTATGCCTTTTGGTATTCTTTAGTCGCAGTAACAACAATGAAAGCAACATAGATGAGGATTTTGAGATAGATGTGCGGGCGCACCAGGTTAGATAGAATATAAATCAGGTTATTCGCGACAAGGTCGGTGGCCCCTATTGAGGGTAAGATGCGGGAATCACGACTTAGGTGGTTTGGTCATGTGGGGAGGAAGAGCACAGACGCCAGGTGAGGACGTGTGAGAGGTTGACATTGGAGGGCTTACGAAGAGGTATAGGTAGGCCTAAGAAGAGGTGGGGAGAGGTGATTAGACAAGACATGACGCGTCTTCAGCTGACCGAGGACATGACCCTTGATAGGAAGGTATAGAACTCGAGGATTAGGGTAGTAGAGTAGGTAATGTAGAGTGTTCATAGGTACGCCTAAGAAGAGGTGGGGAGAGGTGATTAGATAAGACATGATGCAGCTTTAGCTGACCGAGGACATGACCCTTGATAGGAAGGTATGGAACTCGAGGATTAGGGTAGTAGAGTTGGTAGTCTAGAGTGTTCATAACAGTAGTATTGACACACAATCTCACTTTCGGTTGATAGTAGGTTTGTATAACTAACCGTTATTTTCTTTCATTGTTGATCACCTTATTGTCTTGTTGTTGTCGTGGTGCTTATGCTTTCGTGAGCCAATGGTCTATTGAAAACAAACTCTCTATCCTTACAAGGTAGGGGTAAGGTCTACATACACACTATACTCCCCAGACACGGTGTGGGATAATATTGGGTATGTTGTTGTTGTTTTTTGTGTGTGTATATATAAGGTCTGCAATTTGTACTAGAAGTTTTTGGACAGGAAACTAGTTAAACCTTAAGAGGTGATTACCATATTTCTACAATTGAGCGAACTATTCCTCTCAAATTAGATCATGAGGAAATCAAACTTTTAAACTCAAAGTCTGTAGAAAAATATAGGCGAAAATACAATTATCTCCATTTTGGTTTAGTACAAGTTGTAGCTAGACCTCTGTCCAGGTAAGGTATAGACACATCTCTACTCCTCTTGTCTTAAAAATTCTAGATTTTTAGACTTTATTGATTCCCTCTTACGAATGGTAGAAACCAGCCTTTGTAGTGGTCCAATTTACTTTGATTATTTTCCTAATTTTATAGTGTCTCTTAGAGACAGAAATATCTTAGATCCTTTAACTCTGAATGTTAAAACAGTTAATTATAAAACCAAGACCGGATCCTTACCAGTAGCAATTATTTATTGGATACAGTATAAAGCCACGAGTTCAGCCTTTAATACTAGAGCCATGAGCCATGAAACCCTCCAGAAAGGAGAAATTGTTATTTTTAAAACAGATCTACAAAGATCTCTTCTATCAATACCAAAGCCCATTTCTTGGAGCCAAGTTTCTCTACCACAAAACTAGTTACTATAAGATGCTACTCAGGCTGAGAAACCGGAAAGTACTACGGCCTCTTAGATCCAACAATATTCTAGCGGATCTGTAGCCATTGCCTTCCAAAGGTCCCTTAGCCGAAAAGTCTCTGTCTCTTCCTCTTCAGCACAGTCTGAGATTCAATCTTGAAGACATCTTCTTTTCTTTCTAGGATCAAAACTATTAATTTTGACTCTAGGATCCCACATTATTCTGTAGAAATAGCCCCCCCACTAGCAGAAGTTAATTATGAACAACCCAAATGTCCCACTTACTTAGCTTTAGGTATTGAATCAGGTGTTTTGGAAAAAAAATTCAAATTGATAAAGAAAATTTCGAGCAAATTTTTATTCACAAGAAAATATTTTCAAAAGAATTTGGTTTTTCCAGAATTTTCAAGGAGACGAAAGAAAAAATCTCCAAAATATTTACTATGAGTCTTTAAACTTCATAAAAGAACAAATTAATTTCTTTGAATGGTTTGAAGCTTATGTTGAATATCACCAACTAGATTTTCCTTTTTCTAAATTAGTTAACGTTTCGAAAATTTGGCAAACCTCCTCTGGAGAAAGAGGCTATCTCACAACTTCCTCCGACACAAGGATATTCAACAAGTTACAAATACTTCAGTAATAGCTAATCCTTTCATACTAAAGAACGAAAATGAAGCTATCACAGGCAAAAATATTAAAAATATTTTTGAAAAAAATAATTACACAAACAAATTATTTACAATCTCTTGGTGAATATTTAGTTACAAAACAACCTTTAGCATCTACTAGTTCTAAGCCAGCAAAAACGTTCACTTCTTCAATCCCTTTGTTTAAACCTTATGAGATCCCTAGAACTTTCACTACTGAACTTCGAATCCACCAAGCTAAAAACAATCCTCAGTTCTCTAACCTTCGGCGTAAGATCCTAGATATTGAGAACGGGTTAAGTCGGTTAAACCTGATACCGGTTCTCTGACCTTGGCTCTGATACCAAGGGGACCAGAAGCGAAGCCCCTAAAAGATTAGTGAAGAAATAAATATATGTAAGGATAGGAAGCAAATAACAATGTGATAATTAAACCCGCAGAAGATACAATTAGAGTGCACGCAAATAAATTTATGAGGTAGAACCGACCATGTAAATAAAATGTGATAAATTAAATTAGATGGTTGAGCCGACCATAATACTAAGTAATATAAATGTAAACTTGGGCTAGAGTAAAATAAATATAAACTTAATTATTATTGAAACTAAAAAAGTTGATAATACAAGTTAAAAACTTATATTAATATACTAGAGAGAGAGCTCTAACCAATTCTAGAGAGAGGGATAGAATTCTTTCTCAAATGGTAGCGTAAGGTATGTGTCTTACAAGTGATAGGTGGAGGTTATTTATAGCCAAAAGTAAAAATTATATAGTGTTTTCTAATTATATAAAAATTATTGTTCCAATGTGGCGGCACAAACCCACGCATCTTCTTCCAACCCCGTGGCAACCCAAAGTCACACGGACTGTGCACTTCATGTCGTTGCTAGAAGCACCACACAAAATATATTGGAGGCTAAAAGCCCCATTGCAGGTACTGGATGTCTATCCAACATCCCAAAAACTACAACCAATCAGGCACTCTCTTCACCAGCGCCATAACCTATTTCTTCAAGCAAAGGCTCCTTCCCTAAGGAACTCACTTATATTAAGAATGACAGTGTCTATTCACTTATTCAAATTAAACCAGTCCATTATTCCAAGCCCTATAGGTAGCTAAGAAAATACTTAGCCCTTCAGCAAATTTCATCCCAAATACACTCGAACATACCCAAAAATACTATGAATTCATTCTAACAGATTCCAGGTCTTGCTTGTTTAAACCCCACAAAGAAAAGCAGGCCTAATCATATGTCACACATATTACGGTGTGGATTAACAAAATAATCTCACCAAAAGAATGAGGAACCCATCCATCCAAATATAAAAGACTTTCTCAGCCTTTTGATCCACAATTTTACAATTATTATGACTACCAAGCGCATGAATGAATGCTTTCACCTTCTAAAACCAACTTGGAAAGTGTTCCTGGTTTATCCTCTGGAGTAAACAATGGAGTAAACAATTGACTTCTGAATTCCCTCAGTGGTTTATACATCAGTGTTGTCCTTCTTATGGTGATAGAGCCAAAATCCTCCTAAAAGGATATGATTATTTTTGCCACAAGTTTTTTAGTGAGCAGCAGATACCAATACTCCTCCAATTTTCCCACAGATTTCATATCCCATGGATATACTCATAGAAATTTTCCTTCCACAAGCCAGAAGGACATAAAGGACTATCATGGTTAGCTCTCCAAGGCCACTACAAATGGTACAAACATGGGATTCATCCAAAGTCTATATGTCAGCAGTAGAAAAGTAGTTTTTGTCTCATCCGTAGTATCTAGCTATAACAGAAGCAGCCGAAATTTTATTCTTTACAACAAAAGTCCATTGCAAATGCACAGCTAGCCAATTCCAGTAGCACGCTTGATGTTATTTAGCAAATGGAGAAAATTCTTGATACCCTCAAGACACAAATTTCAGATCAACAAAATCAAGCATCTTCATCTGAAAAATCATCATCAGCATAAGAAGAACTTGATTTAATGTTCTGAGGAATTGATCAGAAATTACATTGACATCACAGATGACATTATCCATGACATCAGCTAGCACTTACTCCTAATGACATTAGAAAACACTATGTAAATTTTTAATTTTTGGCTATAAATAGCCCCCTATCAGTTGTAAGACACAACTTAGACTACCATTTGAGGTAGAATGCTCTCGTCTCTCTAGAATTGGTTAGAGCTTTCTCTCTAGTATATTACTATAAGCTTTTAACTTGTATTATCAATTTTTTAGTTTCAATAATAATCAAGTTTATATTTATTTTACTCTTGCCCAAGTTTACGTTTATACTACTCTGCATTATGATCGGTTCAACCACCTAATTTACTCGCAATTTTATTTACATGGTCGGCTCTGCCCCATAAATTTTATGTGCTTGCACTCTAACGGTATCTTGTACGTTTAATTATCATATTGTTATTTGCTTCCTGTCCTTACATTTATTTATTTTTTCCCTAATCTTTTAGGGGCTTCGCTTTCGGTCCCCTAATAGCTCGGGATACAGATGGGAGAACCAATTCTTACAGATGGCCTTACTATTCGTGATTCAACCAACACCTTGATTTATACCATTATTAAAACATTCATAAGTAGTCCAGGTATCTTTAGAGAAAGATGTACTGAGATACTTAACATCCTTAAGTGTAAAATGGTATAAAGATATTTCTTACCTGAATCTATGAATTACCTGTGGAAATATCCCATATTGGAAAGAAAAATTCCTAGATGGCACTTAGGGATTTAGTTAAAGAAGTACTCCAAAATCAGCATTCTGTTGAAGTTATCCCTTACGAACAAATCACCAATGGCCAACTTACCAGTCTCATTCAACATGTCGCTCTCAAAATCTGTCGACATGATAAGATATTGAGATAATTAGCCAAAGATAGAACATAGACTTGCCGAGATCTAGGTAGTTTTTGTGAACAATTTGGCTTTCTACCCTGTAGTAAAAAGCGTCATAAGAGACGAACAACCAAGGATATGGAGATCATGAAATATAGGTCTTCTGCACCTAAGTTTAGAAAGACCAAACTATTTCCTCCTAAATCTAAAACCTTTCCCAATAAACATAAACCAACAAACTTCGAAACTCCTAATTCTGGCAAGTGTTTCAAGTGCAACAAACCAGGTCATATAGCCAAATACTGCAAGTTGTCTAACAAAGTTAGAAATCTTCATTTAGATGAGTCTGTTCTTAACCAAATCGAACAACTTTTATTAGAAGATAGTGATACTTCTGATGTTGCTGATGATGAACTTGAACAACAATTTAACCAACTCGAAGACGATGACACAAAATCATCTTCATCCCTAAACTCTAAATCCTTAACTCAATATTATGTAGAAAAGTTAGATCTGATAATCAAATATATGAATATATGTCTTCTCTCATATATAATAATTAAATCTAATTATTTCTTAAGAAGTTGTTCTTTAAAATGACCCAAACGTTATAAATAACCATCTATAAGCCAACTAAGAATTATCATATCCACCTTTTTCAGGACAACTACTTATAGTGTAGATTCGGAAGGATCATAGTGCCAACCTTAAGAGATTTTCGTAAAAAAGGTATAGGATTTAAGAAAGATATATAAAAGAAGTCATATATCTATAGATCTAAGTTTGATCTTGTTATATCTATAGATCACAGTGCCAACCTTAAGAGATTTTCTTAAAAAAGGTATAGGATTTAAGAAAGATATATAAAAGAAGTCATATATCTATAGATCTAAGTTATTGATCTTGTTAGTTTGATAGTTTATCTTGTTAGTTTGATAGTTAAATAGTAGTAAATAACCTAATCCCATATGTGTTAGGAGTAGGACATGTATTATATATATAGGACTCATTGTATCATTGTCAATATTAATCAATTAATAATATTTTCTCCCGTGCATTTTCACATAGTATCAGAGCATTGGTGAGATAATGATGATGATTATCATTGTGCGTCATTCCAACGACATTCGGGAAGAAATCAGTTGTCACCGTGCAATTTTCCGGTGACTTAAGCATTTGTTTACGTCAATCTGAGTTTCAGTGGGGTTTGTGCGAATTCCAACACCACCACGAGGTTCTCATGTCACCGGCGACCAAACCCTGGTGAAGATCTCCGGCAGAAAACTTCACACGCGCCGCCACGCACCTCCGGCAGTTAGGGTTCCGACAAGAGTGTCACCTCACACGCTGGCACGTGGTAGTTTTCCGGCATCTTTCAAGTTCTATTTTTCTACTGGACTGGTCGCCTGCATCTTCCGACTCGACCCATCAAGATTTCGTGGTTCCTTAGTTATCAGAAATGTGTTTTCCGGCAAGAGCTATGTTTTTTCCGGGCAAAAGGCTATTTCCGGTCAGATTCCGGGAAAGCTTCTTGAGGACATTGTCCTCTCCTAAAAAATTCGAGCCTACCCATACTATTTAAATCAAATTTCGACCATTTTTAATTTTTCCGGCATGAACAATTTGTTCCGGCATGAGCAGTAATTTCCAAAAAAAATTTGCCTTTTCCGGTGCAATATTATAATGGCATTCATACCTGAAGCCTTTAACTCACAATTCGTTGGATCGAATGCATTAAATCCAATCCGGATGGTTTCTTTACAAGATTATATTGAGTTCCTTCAGTACAAAGCACGTAAACAGACATTTTCGGGATTAGCCTCCGTTGTTCCAACAAATAGTAGCATGACTTGTGTCTCCCAATCTTCACCTTCTGAGTCTTGGGTCATTTATTCAGGTGCATCTGATCATATTTATGGTAACAAATCTTTTTTCACTAGTATCTCATTTTCTCAATTCTTCCAACAGTCACAATGCCCAATGAATCTCAAGCCATGGCTCCAATAGGTTAAGAACGTAGTACATGGCGGATCATTGGTACCGAACGTTCCTAGTAGTCCTTTTAATCTCATAGCCGTTAGTCGCTTAGCCAAATCACTTAAATCTGCTGTTTTATTTCTTGATGACCTTGTTATTATACAGGAACATAGTACATGGCGGATCATTGGTGCCGGACGTGAACTAGATGGACTTTATTACCTTATTCTTGCAAAATCACATGGACTTCCATCTTTTCTTCCTCCAATATCTTTTGCCGTTACTGATTCACCAGATTTATTACATAAACGGTTAGCAGTGTTGTCAAAGGCGCGCTTAAGCCCTGAAGCGAGGCTCAAAACATGTTGAGCGCTTCGCCCCGCTTTGTAGGCGCTTCAGCGTTGCATCAAGGCTCTAAGGCATACTTTTCCTTGCCAATAAGTGTGATATTGAAAAGACGACACTAAACTAATTGATATTTGACTTTATCATAATTTTTTTTCAATTTCTTTGTCCATATATTTGTTATTTATGCTTATAATTATTGGTCTTGGGCTACATATACATATTTTTACTTTTTCTCCAGTTGCGCTTTTTTTCATTAAAACCCATGCTTTATTTGCGCTTTGCGCTTAAAGCCCCAATAGACCTTTGAGCTTTTTTTGCGTTTTTTGCCTTTGATAACACTAACGGTTAGGACATTCCAGTTTGTCAATATGTCAGAAAATGGTACCTGGCTTATCTCACTTGTCCACTCTAGAGTGTGAGTCGTGTCAGCTCGGTAAGCATACCCGCTCCCATTTCACGCGGCGTCTTGATAATTGAGCAGAGTCACCTTTTTCTTTAGTCCATTCAGATGTTTGGTGTCCTAGTCGGGTTAGTTCTACCTTAGGATTCCGCTGCTTTGTTAGGTTCATTGATGATTATTCCATGTGCACTTGGATATTTTTGATCAAAAATCGATCTGAGTTGTTTTCTATTTTCCAGACCTTCCACGCTGAAATTCAAAATCAATTTAGGGTTTTATCTGCACATTTCGTAGTGATAATGCTCTAGAGTATTTGTCTTCCCCATTTCAGTAGTTTATGAACTCCTGTGGGATTATTCATCAAACATCTTGTCCGTACATATCCTACTAAAATGGGGTAGTCGAAAGAAAGAATAGACATCTTATTGAAACTGCTCGTACCCTACGCATACAATCTCATGTTCCGCTGCATTTTTGGGGGGATGCAGTTCTTACATCTTGTTATCTTATTAATCGTATGCCATCTTCAGCTATCAAAAATCAAGTTCCATTCTCTCTCATGTTTCCCCACTTACCTTTGTTCTCTTTTCCACCCCGTGTCTTTGGAGTACGTGCTTTTGTTCATAACCTTACTCCAGGAAAAGATAAGTTAGCTCCTCGTGCTCTTAAGTGCGTATTTATGGGTTACTCGAGAACACAAAAGGGGTATCGATTCTATTCTCCTGACCTCCAGCGGACAACGGTACCTTATGTCCGCTGATGTTACCTTCTTTGAAACTCAATCATACTTCATAAGTCCAAAAAATCACTTAGATATTTCTGAGGTGCTACCAATTTCATCTTTTGGAGATTCAATCACTGTCTCCCATTCATCTTCCACCACCTATAGCTCCAGTTGCAGCTCCACCACCTATAGCTCCAATGTCACTACCAAGTCCAGTGCCACAACCTAGTCCAGTTCCACCAACTATAACTCCAACGTCACCACCTAGTCCAGTTCCACCAACCATAGCTCCATTGCCATCACCTAGTCCAGCTCAACCTTCTATAGCTCCACCGCTCCTAACTTATCATCGTCGTCCGCCCCCAGCATCAGGCCCAGTTTTGATTCACATCCTGCACCTGACCTTAGTACTGCAGACTTGTCTCCTCTTAATCAACTGATTGCACTACGAAAAGGTATACGACCCACGCTTAATCCTAATCCTCATTATGTCAGTTTAAGTTACCATCATCTATTATCATCCCATTGCGCATTTGTATCATCTTTATCCTCTGTTTCCATCCCTAAGTCTACGGGTGAAGCAATGTCTCATCCAAGATGGCGACAGGCTATAATTGATGAGATGTGTGCTTTACATATGATGGTACTTGGGAGTTTGTTCCTCTTCCTTCGGGTAAATTGACTGGTCCCTCTATGGTCTAAAGCAGTCTCCTCGAGCCTGGTTTGGTATGTTCAGCACAACTATTCAGGAGTTTGGCAATGACTCGTAGTGAAGCTGATCACTCTGTATTTTATCGACGTTCTGCTTCAAATCTCTGTATTTATCTGGTCGTTTATGTTGATGATACTGTTATTACCAGCAATGATCAGGATTGTATTAGTAAGTTGAAGCAACATCTCTTTCGGCACTTTTAGACTAAGGATCTTGGCAGATTAAAGTATTTTTGGGTATTGAGGTCGCTTAGTCTAGCTCAGGTATTGTGATCTCACAACGAAAGTACTCCTTAGATATTCTTGAGGAGACAGGAATGACAGGTTGTAGACATGTTGACACTCTGATGGATCTGAATTCTAAACTTCTACCACGAAATGGGTAGCCTCTTAGCGATCCTGCAAGATATAGGCGGTTGGTTGGTAAATTAAATTACCTCACAGTGACTAGACCTGACATTTCCTTATGAGTGTTGTGAGTCGGTTTATGGATTCTCCCTGTGATAGTCATTGGGGTGCAGTTGTTCGCATTCTTCGGTATATAAAATCAGCTTCAGGCAAAGGCTTATTGTTTGAGGATCGAGGCCATGGGTAGATTGTTGGATACTCTGATGCTGATTGGGCAGGATCACCTTTTGATAGACGTTCTACGTCTGGATATTGTGTTCTAGTAGGAGGTAATTTGGTATTTTGGAAGAGCAAGAAATAGAATGTAGTTGCTCGATCTGTTTTGGTGAAATTAGTCAGATAGGACTTGTGTGCGATAATCAAGCTGCTCTTCATATTGCGTCAAATCTAGTGTTTCATGAGAGAACTAAACACATCGAGATTGACTGTCACTTTGTTAGAGAAAAGATACTCTCAGGAGATATTGCTACAAAATTGTGAAGTCGAATGATCAGCTTGCTGATATTTTCGCCAAGTCCCTCACTGGTCCTCGTATTAGTTATATATGTTGAAAATGTTGGTTTATGTTTAGTCAACAATGGCATGCTGAAAATGTTGGTTTATGTTTAGTCAACAATGACATGCCAATTGGAAGAGTTGGTGGAAAGAGTTGGCATGAATGCTAGGAGGAAGCTTCCTCCTTTGATGTCGCCTATGACATCAAGGAGGTAGTTTGATGTCACCAATGACATCAGGAGGAGGTCCTTACCTCTATAAATAGATGCACTCTTTCATTTGTAGAAACCATCCCAAAAACAATACGATATATTGTATTGAGTAGAGAGTTAAAGAGAAATTCTCTTAAGTGAAATTGGGAAATCTCCCCTTCCTTTGTAAATAATAGAAAGACAATTGTTCTCTGGTGGACGTAGGATTATTTTGATCCGAACCATGTTAAATCTTGTGTTCTTTCTTTTACGTTTCCGCTAACAATTGGTATCAGAGCGACAGGATTCTATAACGATCCAAGGAGGAAGAACAAGCAAAGATGAGTTCCATGAAGTTTGAAATTGATAGATTCAATGGACGCAACAACTTCAATATCTAGTAGATCCAGATGATGGCGTTACTGCGGAGGGGAGGTTCAATCCATGCTATTGACGAAAAGTATCCTAAAGATATATCAGCTCCCGACAAGGAGATGCATTGAGTGCAATCCAACTATCCCTTGCACCTAACGTGCTTTGTGAAGTGAGTACATGTACCGAAGAGACGGCCAAACAATTATGGAAAAAGCTAGAAGGGCTATACCAAGATCGATCAGTGACAACAAGGATGTTGTTGCAACGGCGTCTTCACACATTTAAGATGGGGTCAGGTACTTCGTTACAAGATCATTTAGATGCTTTCAATAAACTTGTCATGGACTTGTAGATTGCAGGAATTAAAAGGGAGGAAGACAAGAGGAGTACTAGACTACATCCATTCAGATTTTTGGAATGTGAGAAGATCAGCACACTTGACTTCTGTGAGCACTGCGTTCTAGGGAAGTATAAGAAGGTCAGCTTTAGCACCGGCAAACACAAGACAAGAGGAGTACTAGACTACATCCATTCAGATTTATGGGGTCCCTCTAAACTTCCATCGAAGGGCGGAAAGAGGTATCTTCTCACTTTTATTGATGATTTCTCACGAAAGGTTTGGGTGCATTTTTTGAAGGCAAAAAGTGATGCTTTTGAAGCATTTAAAGAGTGGAAGATTTTGGTTGTAAATCAAATGGAGCGGAAAATCAAGTATTTTCGCACTGACAATGGCTTGGAGTTTTGCAATGAAGAGTTTAATGAATTATGCAAGGTTTATGGGATCTCAAGACATAGGACTGTCAGGCATACCCCACAGCAGAATGGAGTTGCCGAGAGAATGAACAGAACTCTTCTTGAAAAGGCTCGTTGTATACTCATACAAGCCAAAATGTCCAAAGTATTTTGAGTTGAAGCAGTTCACACTGCTGCTCATATTGTCAATCGATCTCCAGTATCAACAATTGACTTTAAAACTCCGAATGAGGTATGGTCAGGCGAATCCTCTAACTATTCATACTTACGAGTATTTGGGTGTCCAGCTTATTATCACGTTAATGAAGGAAAGCTTGAACCAAGGGCTAAGAAGGCCATATTCGTAGGGTATGTGGATGGAGTAAAAGGGTACAAACTTTGATGTTTGTCTTTACTCAAATTTATAGTTAGTAGAGATGTCACCTTCGATGAATCCTCTATACTTGATCCCCGTAAAGTTTCCGTGGAGTTTTTAGGAAACAAGAACAATGAGTAGGTGGAGCCTCCGGTGGAGCTTGCCAAGGAAAAGGATCAAGAGACTGAGGTTAAAGATGAGTCAGAAGATACAGACCTCGAAGAACTTGTTGTCAATGAACCATACACAATTGTGAAGGGGAGGGAGATGAGGCAGACACGAGAACCGGAACGCCTTATAAATCAAGCAAACTTGATTGCATAAGCGTTCGTAGCTGCACAAGAAGAGATTAAGGATCTGGAGCCCTCTTCGTATATTGAAGCAACTTCTTGCAAGGGATGCTGCACAATGGCAGTTAGCCATGACGGAAGAGATGGAGTCTCTTCACAAGAATCAGACATGGGTCTTAGTGAAAAGACAAAAGGGGAAGAGGACAGTTGGATGCAAGTGGATCTACAGAAAGAAAAAGGGAATTCTTGAAGTGGAAGATGCTAGGTTTAAGGCGAGATTGGTTGCAAAAGGTTTCGGTCAGAAGGAGGGAATTGACTACAATGAAATTTTCTCTCCAGTTGTGAAGCATAGCTCAATTCGCGTGCTACTAGCATTGGTTGCACAATTTGACTTGGAACTTCAACAGTTTGATGTCAAAACTGCTTTCTTACACGGTGATCTAGAGGAGACAATCGATATGGATCAGCCTGAAGGTTTCCTAGCTGAGGGAAAAGAAGATCATGTATGCCAACTAAAGAAGTCTTTGTATGGTTTGAAGCATTTCCCTAGACAGTGGTACAAAAGGTTTGACGCATTCATGACCACACAGATTCTCAAGGAGTGCATTTGATAGCTGTGTGTATCACAAGAAGATGTCTGGTAACTCAATGATTTATTTACTGTTGTATGTCGATGATATGCTTATTGTTGCTAACAACATTATAGAGATAAATGCTTTGAAGAAACTGTTGAGTAAGGAATTTGACATGAAGGATTTAGGAGCTGCAAAGAGAATCCTTGGTATGGAGAATTCAAGAGAAAACGGTGTTGTACATTTTTCTCAGAAGAGGTATATTGAAAGGATTCTCGAGAGATTCAATATGCATACGTGCAAGCTTGTAAGTACACCATTAGCTCATCATTTTAAACTTTCAGAGTTACAAATGCCTCAGTCCGAGGATGAGGTGGAGCATATGTCAAAGATTCCTTATGCCAGTGCAGTTGGTAGCATTATGTATGCTATGGTATGCACACGTCCAGATATTGCTCAATCCGTAAGTGTGGTAAGTAGATACATGTCCAGCCCAGGAAAGAGGCATTGGGAAGCTGTCAAGTGTATATTGAGATATCTCAAAGGAGCTTCTGATGTTGGTCTGACCTTCCGAAAAAGGGGTGGAGGTATTTCAATTCTCGGTCATGTGGATTCTGACTATGTAGGAGATCTTGATAGAAGAAGGTTCATAACTGGATACATCTTTACCCTTGTTGGTAGTGCCGTTAGTTGGAAGTCGACTCTGCAGTCGATTGTCGCTTTGTCTATGACTGAAGCAGAATACATGGCAACAGCGGAGGCTGTGAAGGAAGCTATCCGGTTAAAAGGTTTAGTAGCGAAATTGAGTTTGGTTCAGCTGGAATCAACTCTTAGATGTGATAGTCAGAGTGTTATTCATCTAATGAAAAATCAAAGATTTCATGAGCGCGCTAAACATCGTGATGGCACCCAACCCTAAAGCTAGGCAAACCAGACCAACAACTGTTTCCACAGTTAAAGACCAGTCCCAAAAGGACAAATTTCAAGAAGAACATAAGAGTCGATAATAATATTCCAATAATAATAGTGTAAATAAATACTGAGAAGTGCAAACATCGAAATAACACTCCCAAAAGATCTGGGGTCACGAGTCTTGAGCCTCTAAGCAAAACTGAATAGTAATAGGAATACTGAAATAAATACTCGAGTCTGGAAGTATATAGAAAATAAGCTGAAATAACAAGAGAAGCTAGGTCCTGCGAATGCCAGCAGCTACCTCAGCAACTCAAATATACTCTGAATAAGCTGGAAAGCTCGTCTAACCCTCCTATGTACCTGAATCTGCACACAAAGGTGCAGGGAGTAGGGGTGAGTACTAAGTACTCAGTGAGTAAAAAATATAAAATAGCTGAAAGCAGGAAATCCATAGAATACCACAGAGCAAAGCTAAACTACAGTCCGATAACTACCACGAACTAACAACAACAACAGTTCACAACTATCACAGATAATTTATAAATAAGAATGCAATGCAATGCACATGACCGCTACGGCGCGTAGCCCGATCCGTATAACGTCGACGACGCTCACTGGGGGTGTGTACAGACTCCGGAGGGGCTCCTTCAGCCCAAGCGCAATATTCGTATCATCCGCTGCGGCGTGTAGCCCGATCCATACTCAGTCCACATCATGCATATGAGTCACACAACAGTTCAATTTATTTATTTCCAAGTTCCAGTTCATTAACAATGAAAAATACTTTATTTTTATTTAATTTTCCAAGAACATGTGACTTAGCATTTCATAATAGTGATTTCAAGCCAGGACTGAGGTCAATAGTTTTTCACAAATCAAGCTATCACATAAATATCTATCCCCTACGAATACTACAGGTCGGCACAAGGCCCTAAACATGGCTTATAGCCCACATATATACTTAACACATGGTGCGTTTCAACCGCCAATATAATATTCATATTCGGGATGGATCAAGTCTCAATCCCCAGTCATAACCAATCCCGCACCTGCCATGGGTTGCGAGTCACGCTCTAATAGCGTCACAATGTGCTAAGCTGGTGCTTCGAACCCTCAGGCTACCATATACACTAACTACTCACCTCTAACCGGCCGTGGACTCGTCCGCGATGCCTTTTCCCTTCGAATTTCCCGCCTCGTGCGTCGAATCTAGTTAAAACCACAGCAATTACATAAATGTGGGTCAAAGAAACATAACCCAATCAAAATTACTTGAAAAATGCAATAATACACGAAGTTGGTAAAACCCGAGCCCCGGGCCCACTTCTCGAAAAATTCCGATATTCAACCAACGGATTCCTCGTCTCGCCGCGAGTCCGTGCATATAAAATTTATCGAAATCGGAGTTCGAATGGCCTTTCAAAACCTAAAAACTCGTTTTCATAATTTAGGCCCTACTTCTTCGCAAATTCTACCCAATTTCATGAATTTTGGTGTTGATTCTAGCATAAAATCGTGTTTTGAGTCAAGGAACTTACCTCCCGCGATTACCCGTTGATTTCTCTCTTCAATGCTCTCAAAACCCTCCCTTGACGAAGTAAAGTGGTGTAAAAATAATGGGGTTCGCGTCTGAAATTTTAACTTAAACTGTTCTGTCATTGTCATTGACGCCTTGTTCTATGCGATCGCAATGCCCCTATGCGATCGCATAGAGTAAAATTTCCAGGCCATTTTTTCCTTCTATGCGATCGCAATACCTCTATGCGATCGCATAGAGCAATCTTCCCGGGCCCCAAATTCCTTCTCTGCGATCGCAACACAGTTTATGTGATCGCAATGTATGAACCTATGCGATCGCACTCTCCTATATGCGATCGCATAGAGCAAATTCCTAGCTCCTCAATTCCCATTCTATGCGATCGCATTACCAGCCCTTGCGATCGCACTGAGTAATTTCCTCAACCTAATCGCACACCCCTTCACGCGATCGCATAGAGTAAAATTTCACCCCCCACCCCTTCAGATCCTTCTATGCGATCGCAGACCTGTCTATGCGATCGCATAGAACAAAAACTGTCTGCAATTTTTTTCTGCTGCAATATCATGTTCAAAATTTACCCGTTGCCCATTTAAATTCAACCCGAGACCCTCGGGACCTCAACCAAGTGCACAGATATGTCATATTACTTCATTCAAACTTGCTCGCAACATAAAAATATCATCATAAACATCAAAATCACCATTTTCTCACGGATTCAAGTCTAATTTTCATAAAACCTTCCGAAACCAACATTTGATCTAAAACACGACCTAAACACCTCCGAATGACATGAAATTTTGCACGCATATCCAAAATCACTTAATGGAGCTACTGCAACTCTCAGAATTTCATTCCGAGCCCCGGATCAAAATCTCACCTACCGTTCGGAATTCGCCAAAATTCAACCTTAGCCAATTCAAGCCGAAATGTACACCGGACATCCGAATTCGATTCGGATTGCTCTCCTAAGTCATAAATCATCCCCCGAAACTTGTCGAATCATCAGAAATCCATTCCGAGCTTTCTAACTCATCGGTCAACATTCGGTTGATTTTTCCAAACTATCCTTCTCATAAAGAGATTTATGGCCTCATTTCTAACTAGATTCCATCCGATTTACTTCTAACTCTCCAAACACATATAAATTAACATGTTAAGGTATAAAATGAAGAAAACGGGACGATAACTCCCGTAACGACGGGTCGGGTCGTTACATGAGCGCACTAAACACATTGATATCAGATTTCATTTCCTTCGAGATATTGTTGAAGAAGGAACTATCAAGGTCGTGAAGGTTATCACAGACGATAATGCTGCAGATATGTTGACCAAGATAGTCCCGCTTCGCTAAGTTTGCACACTGCAAAGACTTGGCGGGGGTGTGCATCAACTGATGCAACTCCGAAGAGAACAGTTGTTAGGTGGAGGTGGTATGTTCAGCCATGGTTTGATATTTCTTGTTTCTTACGACGGGATTGCCCAGTAAGCTTAGAAGTTTTGGCCAGAGTTGTTCACATGCACGCTCGAAACGCAAACCAAGGTAGAGATTGAAAATGTTGGTTTATGTTTAGTCAACAATGGCATGCTCAGTGTTCTGAAAAGCGAGCGCTTCGTCGCTTAAAGCGCGAAGCGACTCGATGCGATTGTCTGTCTCTTCCGGCCCCTTAAGGCGATGCGATTTTAAGAAGCGAGCGCTTCACTGGTAAAAGCGAGGAAGCGAGGAAGCGAGGCAACGGAGAAAGCGATAAAGCGATCGATTCTCTGAAAAAAGCACAGGGGACCAACTTTTTTAAAAAAAAATCTTTAGGTCTCAAATTAAAATAATTTTGGGTATCAGATAAACCCCAATTGATCGAAAAACAGAGCCTGACCAGTCGCTCTTCTTCTTCAGTCGACAAAAAAGGCTAGGGTTCCATCTTCTTCTTCTTCAGTCGCCGGAAGAGTCACATCCCAGGTAATTTCTTTCATTTTTTCGTTTTCCTTTCTTCTGCTTTCTTCTTCAGACTAGTCGACCAAGTCGACCAGTTCGTCTTCTTCTTCTTCTTCGGTTTTCTTTTTCTTCTTTCTTTCTCTATCTGTTACGACGTTATACAATCACAACAGGGGAAGGAACAATTTTTTCTATTTTTTTCCTTTTCGTTTGTGTATGTATATATATATATATATAAACGGCAGTGCAAGACCATGGTGATTTAGAAGGTTTGATCAAATTCTTTTGTAAGAGATTATCGATCTCCTTTTTGCCATTTATGGCAGTTACGACCTGCAACATTCCTAGAAAAATATCCTTTTTAGAAAGAGCAAGTTTTTTATTTAAAAATCTATTTTAGAAAAATCATTTTCTTCCGTAAATTTTTTTTCTTTTCTTTTATTAGGAACAGAAAAGAGATATCAGAATCAGATGAGCTTTCATCATTCTCTAATTGAGTAATCCTATGATGATGAACTGCCTGGTTTTGTTTAAGAGATTTAATCTCTTGCTTCAGTTTTTCAACTTCGATTTTTAAATCATCTAGTGAAGAATTGCGTTTTTCGACAATTTCTTGTTTCTTTTGCAACCTGTCAAAAACTTCTTTCATAGGATAAATTTCAGGAATAAAGTTCTTCGGTTTATTCTTTTGAAAAGATTTTGAAGGAGACGAAGCTTTTGAAGTCATTTCTAAAATTTTTTTACGAATATCATCGTCTTAACTTCTTTTAAAAGTTCTATAACATTTTCAGAATTAATCATGTTAAAATCAAGATTATCAAATTGAGATTGTAGTTTATAAAACTCATCGTTTTCATAAGTACATGTATCTCATGCACAAGTTATTTTGAACGTCTGAATCAGTATCGTAATCAGGGCTGTCTTCCTGATCACTAGTCGAAGAGGAGTAAACATCAGACCGATCTGACTTTTCAGCATAAGCTTCATAAATCATGGTCGAAATCTTGTTTTGGACTTCGTCATCAAGTCCTAAACCTTTAAGCTTATCAACTTTACAATTTGGAGCTATGTGACCATATTGACCACATTTGTAGCACTTAATTGTGCGTAGCTCTCGTTTAGAGAAATTCCTTGCAAATCTCGTAGAGTTACGATGCGCCTTTTTAGCTTCTCGTTTTTCCCTATAGTGTTCGGAGCGTCTATGATATTTCTTACGGCGACGTTTATCTCCAGAATAATTTCTTTTATTAAGTCTTGGCCTAGAAGGTCCTTCTATGCCGAATTGGGTACATAAATCTCCTAATTGAGATCTCTTTGTGGCTTTCTGCCGCTTAAGTTGTTGGTTCAATTTTAACTCGTTACACAACTTCAATCCTTCTTGTGTACAAGTTCCAATAATATGGCCATAGGTAAAATTATCATAAAGAATAGAGCTGTTTGTTCCTCGAAGTGTACTTCTAACACGTTCAGCAAATAAAGGGGGAAGGCCATCAACTAATCTGGCTTTCCAATGAGATCGACCGCTGTCAGGTAAATCCATAACACAGCTAAGGAAAGTATCCTTATACCTACGAAATTCTCCGAGATGTCTACATCGTAAACCGTTTAAGAGAGTTCGAAGGTTCTCATAGCCATTGGTAAGCCTACCATTAAAATGCTCAAGAATAGTAAGAATCAAAGTATAGACCGAATCGTGTATTAACGCATCGGTGCCAGTCTCATCTTTAACTACATTGGTGGCAGTAAGAATATGATTCTTCGCGTCAACACTTAGGCAATTATCCCACCAGCCTTTAAGTTGACCCGTAAATCCATTAATAATCATTTTTGCCACAGCTAAATCGTTGTTTTGGGAAAAATCTGTGCAAATAGAAGCATACATCATCATACGATGACACATAATAGAAATTTGTCTTTCAGTAAGACCATCAATACTCCACTCATAAACAGAATCTCCATTGTAAGAGGTGTTGGTTTGATTCCGGTCTCTTTCCTCAATTAAAACATCCTGAGGTGTTGGTCTGGGATAATAATAAGTCATAAGAGGCGGGACAGAAGCATAAGTCTTCTTTTTGTTGTAATTAAGCCTCTTTCTACTAGGTCTTTCTAGTCCTCCTTGAGACATCCTAGCTTGAACCTCAGAAAATAAGGGTTGGTCTTCATCTAACCAATTATCAGGTTGTTTCTGAATACCTGAACTTTTAAAACCCGAAAGTTTTTCATTAAGCAAATCAGCTAAATCTGTTATAGAAGAATTTTTTCTAAATTTAAAATCCGAAACATCAAGGGGTCTCTACAAATGAGTTTCTTTCAAAACATCTTTTTTCGTTGAAACCTTCTCAGAAGAATTGGTGGATGTTGAAGCTATATCTCAAGAATTTATAGATTTGACAAGCTTCGTTAACTCGTCCAATTTTTTATCTAAAGAACTAATTTGTTCTCCCAAAATTTTTGAATAAAGATTTTGATAATTATGCTGTAAAATTAACCAATTTATTTCATTAATGGTAACTGCAGCAACCTTATTGTCAATCAATTTTTGACAAGCCAAAAAAGCAATTTCTGTATTGTTTTGCAATTTGAGTCTTTTGAGAATTTGGGGGGTAAATTGCTTTTACCGTCCCTTCAGCATTTACAAAACATCGTTCAATTACCCTAACATACAAAAGCAAATAAGTGGTTATAAACCAAGGAACAAAATCTATCATTTCATTATGCAAAGCACATAGCTCATAGAATTCTTTGGAAATATTCTTTAGATCATTTCGGCTGTAAGTTTCGAAGAACCAAGTTCGAAACGTATTCCACCGTTTTTTATAAAATCTTTTTTGAATATAATTACGTGCCGGTGATCCCGGACTAAAATCGATTTGGATACAATCCATAAAATCAGATTTCATCGTAAAGGTCTACACCCATATCAGATGGCGTAGGTTCTAAGTCAGACAAATTATCAGCTGCCTGGACTACATTAGTCTTAGAATCAACTTTAACCTTACTCTTAGTATCACTAAGGGTATGCAAAGACAGGGGTCTATCTCTTGCTGGTCCATAAATAGGGGCATCAGGGGTTATAGGAGAGATATGCTGGATAGCAGGAAGAGATCTATAACGAGAGAATGATTTCCTATTATAAATAGGATTCTTTAAAGAATGTAAAGAAGCATATCTGCAAATTGAATACAAATCCTTCCATCAGGATCTTGAGTAATATGTGAAGTCTCGTTGTTCGTGACTTCATTGGTAAGTTGATGAGGAGCTATAACCGACTCAAGAGTCCAAGTAGTTGGAAAATTAATTTCATCCCATCTTATAGGTCTCCGTGTAGTGACCTTAAACTTTGTGAAATTAGTTTCTACCAAAATATTTTGCTTAGATGTATCATATAGTTTACATCTAGGATTTTAAGTAGAAAGTAATTTATAATAAATCCTGTAAGACAAACATATCAGTTCAGATCCAGGAATATAATTATAACCATGCGTCTTAACATTTAAAGTCAACGCATTTAGAATATTAATATCAGATAAAGATAGTTGCAGGTTAGGCTGAGTGTTAAAATAAACAGGGCCATAAGCTACTGTAGATTTAATGAAACCCATCAAGGATTGTCGAAAATTTAAATTTCGTGCATCTCTTAAAGCTGCAAGAAAAGTTTCAGGTAATCCCTTTAAAGTTAAAGGTTTGAACGCAATTTGAACCATTCCAATATGCATAAAACTATACTGTAGCGATAATGATTAATATCATTTTTATTTAGTAAACAAATAGTTTGTTCATCAGAATTAAGCACCAAAGATTGTTCAGTTGTTTTAACAAGCTGTTTGGTTGAGAATCGATCGCAAAAATCGTAATCATAAATGGTTTTGTATCCACTTTAGGGATCGTCCATTTATTTAACAAATCAAGATTTTGAGGCACATCAACCTATTCTAATCTAGTACTTTTAATACTAGAGGCTTCTTCAAGATTCATGATCTTGTAGTTCGAGATTCATATCTATGTCGAAGTTTCACAGTAAACTTCAATAAGTGTCATGAATTTCCTAGGCTCTGATACCAAAGGCGATCCAAGATCTATAAGGCGTGCGGTAGTCCGCACGGCCATCTAGACTGGGATACAAAGCAATGATTTCATCAAAATACTTTAGTTGGTTATTTAAATCTAGCTTTATTCTTTAATTCAGGTCGACTGTATAGAAGGCTAGAAGCCATTACCAAAGCATGGGGCCTGTCCATTTTCCGATATCGTCTACAGTAATAATTGTTCTAATTGTGGTATCAATTATTGCCCCTAAACGCAACACAGCTAAGCGGGGACTTACGATACACCACTGCTCGTTATACTGTAGACGGTGCCGGAATCGACTGTTCCACCACCTTTGAACCAAGTCAACTCTTAAATTAAAGAGATAAGACTAAGATTTATGATAATGTTCTCATAATATTATGATTGAGTCTAGATAAGATTATGACATCCTTACTGTAGTTACCGGAGCTTCAACATAGATATGAACAAACTTAGTTGGAAATAGTTCCGACTATCATCTGAAGAAAAGAAAAAGAGAAATCGGAATAGTACCTGATCGGAAAGGCCGAAGGTGTCACCAGAAGATGCCGGATAATATAAACACAAACTTTATTTAGTGAGAGAATAAATTACAAGTAGAGAGAAGTGAGAGCTTTGCCAAATTTGGCTTGCTTTTAATTGAAGAAGGGAGTGGTCCTTACATAGACGGACCATGGGAACAAAAGGAATCTCTCTGTGGGTCTCACATTCGGGCCCTTACAAAAGTAGCCATTTATTTTGTCTGCTGGTAAGAATAAAGCAAATAAAGTGGACAAGCCTTATCTCTTGTCTATCTTTTACAAATTTTTAACAAGATTATAATTTATTATTACATCTTGTCCTTTTCTTTAGATTTTTTGAGTGATCCTTCCTGTGCTAGCAGGAACTGTTCCATTTGAAGAAGTTTTTCTTCTGTTATGGAAGAAGGTGTCTCTGACCGTTGAGACTCTTCAAAATCTATTTCTGGCATATCTCCAGTGCTGGAATTGCTTCTCATTGAAGAATCTGATTTATCAATTTGAGAGAGGTTTTGTAATAAACTTTGTTTCACCTCTTTTAAATAATTTCTGATCATTTCCTCCCTATCACCTTCTTGTACGGAGATTCTCCTGGTGATATGAGTTACTGAATTGTCAGCTACCAATTTCTTCGGCTTTGTCTTGTATTTGACAATTGAATTTTTTAATCTGATTGATTAGTTCGGTGCCATAAAGAGTTTTTGTTTGGGGATCTGTTTCATTAACTTGTCCCAAAAATTGGTATAATAGACTCTGTAAAGGCATGAAATTTGTTCTTCAGGGAAGTATATCCAACTTCTGGTATCCACTTGCAAATCCAGGGAATAGAGTATTCAATAAAGAAATACATCTGGTCAATAGTATCTACTTTGCAGATGTGTTCGGATAAATATAAATCCGTTAGAAATGGTGAAATAGCAGTCCATTCTTTATAAAGATATAGGAATGAGTCTGGTAAAATCTTTGTGGTAGGACCATAATATGTCCACCAATTAATAAACCAAGTAGGAATAGGTTTATTAAAAACGTTTGAACAAATTTTTATCCACCAAGAATGTTTATGCTTATCATTATTGTATAAAAATACTTTTGAAAAAGCCTGGATATAATCCCAGTAAGTAAAACTTGTGGGAGTTTTATTTATTAAAACTTTCTTTTCAGAGATTGTAGAAATTCCCCAAGCTTCAATTGTTAGAACTTTTTTAACAATTAATTTAGAATACTGGTAAGTCTTGTTATCGTTACCAGTGAAGTGTTGAATATCAACAGTGCCCGTGGAGATTAACAGGCTCTCATAGTAACCACGTTGTTTATATGATTCCTCTGGAAAATATAATCCAGTTGTAAGGTACCGTTGGCATATCTCCCACGGATCCCTTTTCATATTAGAAGGCTCAATAAGAAATATCATTTCTTTTGATCCTTCGTTAAATTCCTTTGAGGGCATATCTCCCTCTTTCATCATTGAAGCCTCTTTCATCATTGAAGCGAATGTATCACTTTGCTTCTGAGAATCAAGGAAAGCTTTTAATTGTCCATATAATGGATGGCTTTCCGGAATATTGTCCAGTGAAATTGTTGGAGTTGAAGAAGATTGTCCAACCTTTGAATTGACCAAAGTCTTTCCTGCTATTTTTTTTATAGCTGGAAAATCTCTGGATGATGATGAATAAGACGAATTAGAGAAAGTTGGAGGGACATATCTTCCCCGTTCCTCGGTTACTCTTTCCTCCGCCACCTTTGCCGTGAACTGGTGGAGACCATAGTGGTTCTCCATTTCCACCCATTCTTGTATAAGATAATGTCACGACCCAAATCCGGTCGTGATGGCGCCCACCAATCAAGCTAGGCCAGCCAGACCAATTATTTAATTATCACAACGATATCAGTCCCAAATGGACAACCCGAGAAAGAATATATGAGTTTAAGAACTCCGATAATAATAATGAACAAAAGTACGTACACTCACAAAGATCCGGAGTCACGAGTACAGAGCCTCTAACAAAAGACGGGGAAAAGAGAGTACGATATAGAAGTACTCGAGTACGAATACAAAATACAAAATAACAAGCGGAAATGAGAGGAGAAGCTAGGTTACGCGAACGTGAGCGGCTACCTCGACGACTCGATATGACACGCAACCGCGGGGAAATGCACGCCTACTGCTCGCGAGTACCGAGTACGGACACAAGAGGTGCGGGGAGTAGGGGTGAGTACTAAGTACTCGGTGAGTAACAAATATATATAAGTAGGTGACAGTAAGAAATCCACGAAAATACCACAGTATGAAGCTACACTACGGTCCGAATCTCCTACGAACTAGCGACGACAATACAATACGGCTACACGCGAGTAATTCGACAAATACGGATGCAATGCGATGCACGTAACCGCTACGGCGTGTGGCTCGATCCGATTTAACGTCGACGGCGCTCGCGGGGGGTGTGTACGGACTCGGAGGGGCTCCTGCGGCCCGAGCGCAATACGGCTGCGGCGTGCGGCCCGATCCTCATATCAACCGGCTGCGGCGTGCGGCCCGAGCCCATGCTCAGTCCACGATAAGCAATTAAGTCACAAAACATTTCATTTTCCTTAATTCCAGTTCTCAATTCATAATTTATGAAAAATACTTTTAACTTTATTAAATTTGTAAAAGCCGGGTGACTTAGCATTTCAAAAGTGTGATTTCAATTTCCGGGACTGAGATCAGTGATTTAAGCAATTATAGCTATCACGTAAATATTGTCCTCTAAGGACGCTACAGATCGGCACGAGGCCCCAAACAAGGCTTACAGCCCACAAATAATTCAAATACGGTGTATTTCCAACACTAATAACATATTATTCATTTTCGGGATGGACCAAGTCTCGATCCCCAGTCACAATCAATCCCGCACCTGCCACGGTGTGCGGGCCATGCCCTACTAGCGTCACAATGTGCTAAGCCGGGGTTCCGAACCCTCAGGCTACCATATACACAAACTACTCACCTCTAGCCGGTCGTAGACTCGTCCGCGATGCCTTTTCCTTTGAATTTCGCTGTCTCGTGTGTAGAATCTAGTCAAATAACAATAATTATATCAAATACGGGTCAAAGAATCATAACCCACTTCAATTTATATGAAATTCGCATAAATACACCAAGTTGGTAAAACCCGACCCCGGGCCCACTGCTCGGAAAATTTCGAAATTAGTACCAACGTGACCCTCATCTCGCCACGAGTCCGTGCAAATAAAATTTATCGAAATCGGAGTTCAAATGGCCTTCCAAATCCAAAAATCCCCTTTTCAATATTTATGCCACATTTCTTCAAGATTTCACCCCAATTTCATGAAGATTGATGTTAATTCTACCATAGAATGATGTTTTTGAGTCAAGAATCTTACCTCCGACGAATACCCGATGACTTCTCAGTGATTTCCTCGAGTTTTCTTCTCTCTAGGGCTCAAAATTGTGTTTTGGGTTAATGAACCGTAACCCTCTGTTCTGTGATTAAATTCTCTGCCAGACCCATTTGCTCTATGCGATCGCGACTCTACTCACGCGATCGCGATGTTCAAAAATTTCAGCCTCACGCGATCGCGACTCTGCTCACGTGATCGCGATGTTCAAAAATCCAGACTCACGCGATCGCGACTAGCCTCACGCGATTGCGATGTTCAAACATCCGGCGTCACGCGATCGCGTCTCTATTCCTGCGATCGCGTAGGACAAATTTACCTGGACCCTATTTCTCTTCTACGCGATCGCGTAGATGCTCATGCGATCGCGATGGCCACCCGACTAACTCTACACGATCGCGACTGGTGATCCTGCGATCGCGATGGCCTAGCCCCCAACCCTACGCGATCGCGTCCCCCTCCCCGCGATCGCGGAGAGCAAAAACCTGCTGCGTTTATGACAGCAACCAGCCTTCTCATTTCTTCCAAAAATGGTCCGTTTGGACCCCCGGAATCATCCCGAGACCCCCGGGACCCCAACGAAAACCACCAACATACTCCAAAACACGATACGAACTTGTTCCAATCATACAAACACCATACTAAACATCAAAATCACCATTTACACACGAATTCAAGCCTAAGTTTATTCAAAACTTTCAAAACTAACATTCAATCCAAAACCCGATCAAACGATGTCCGAATGACCTGAAAATTTGCAGACATATCCAAAATCACATAACGAAGCTACAGAAATTGTCGGAATTCCATTCCGACCCCGGATCAAAATATCACCTACCATCCGGTTTTCGCCAAAATTCAACCTTCGCCAATTCAAGCCTAAAACTACACCGGACCTCCGAATTCAATTTCGATTGCTCTCCTAAGTCATAAATGATCCCCCGAAACTAGTCGAATCATCAGAATCCGATTCCGAGCACTCTAACTCGATAGTCGACTCTAGGTTGACTTTCCATATTCAAGCTTCGTTCAAACATGCTATTTGTTTCATTTTTAATCCAAATCACTCCTAACTACCCGATATATTCTAATACTGGTTTAAAAGCATAATATATGTAAATGCAAGGTAACGGGGTGGTAATTCCCGTAACGACGGGCGGGTCGTTACATTCTCCCCGACTTAAACAAACGCTCGTCCGCGAGCGGGTAAATATACCTGGAGCTTCGAACAAGTGAGGATATCTGCTCTGCATCTCCTGCTCGGTCTCCCGAGTTGCTTCATCCACGGGACGACCTCTCCACTGCACTTTCGCTAAAGCTATGTCCTTGGACCTCAGCCTACGAAACTGTCGACCCAAAATGGCTACTGGTTCCGCGTCATAAGTCAAATCCTCGTCTAGGCGTATCGTCGTCGAAGTCCGACACGTGAGACGGGTCTCGGACATACTTCGGAGCATAGATACATGGAACAGCGGGTGAACTCCCGACAAGCCGGGTGGCAAAGCAAGCATATAGGCCACCTCCCCAACTTTCCTAAGCACCTCAAAAGGTCCCATAAACCTTGGGCTCGACTCCGCTTCTTTCCGAACCTCGTAACGCCGCCCGTAGGCGAAACGCTCGACGCACGCCTTCTCGCTCTTCGAATAAGACACGTCTCGGACCTTCCGGTCGCGTAACTCTTACGACGCGGCCGGGCACGTACGTGGTCTCTCTCGTCACGCTCTACGCTTGTCTGAGGCATGCTTGGACTAACTGCGTCCCTAACAACCTAGCCTCGCAGGGCTCGGAACCAACCGGCCCGGAGACTGCGCGCCTCCCGTATAAAGGCTCGTACGGTGCCGTCCGAATGCTTCGGACTAATAGCGTGTGTTGTAAGCAAACTCCGCCGAAGGCAAATAATGACACGAGCGCGCGACGTGTCCTCCGATATACGAATAGTACGCTCGGACCGCCCGTCGCGTACGGCGGATGAAATGCGTGCTCGGCTACTGCGCGCGAACCCGACTCTCGTCCGAAATGCCCTCGAGAGCGAGAAGTGGGCGGGTACCTACGTACGAGATAATAGAAATGGGAACTCCGTGCAATCTCGCTATCTCGCGGATAAATATCTGCGCCGACCGCTCGAGAGGAATAAGTAGTACACGTCGGGATAAAGTGAGGTCGACTTGGTCAACTTATCCGCCGCCGCCAAGCGAATCAAACTTCGCCATTGTCGGGGGGTCCGCTAACAAAGTCCATAGTTATTCTTTCCCACTTCCACTGCGGAATATCAATACGGTCGAAATACACCGCCGGGTCTCCGATGTTCGTACGCCGACCTGGCTGACGGTTTAGACACGAGGCCACGTGGCTCGCGATATCTTTCTTCGTGCTTTCTCCGCCGATGTGCGCCGTCGAATCCGGTACATCTTCGCGGCTCACGGATGAATAGAATACGCGCGAGCGCGGGCCTCACTCGATATCGACTCGCGAAGGCCGTCGACATTGAGCACGCGTGTCCGGCCTCGCGTCCGCGATACACCGTCAGCTATCGATAGTGACATCTGCGGCGTCGTCGTGCCGAACTGCGTGCGCCGGGACAAGTAAGTGTGGATCGTCATGCTGGCACTTTCGAATACGATCATATAAAGAAGAACGAGCTACTACGCGAGCCATCGCCCGGCGGGCTCGGAAATATCCGGCCTCGCCGTCCGATTAGCTAACGCATCGAACATCAGCTGCTGGGGGTCTCCACGGCCGGAATATACGCTAAGCGCCCGTACTAATAACGCTTTCGGCTCGATGCGTCGACCACTACATTGGCTTTCCCGGATGGTACAAGATAGTAATATCGTAGTCTTTAAGCAATTCAAGCCATCTCCATTGCCTCAAATTTAGATCTTTCTGCTTAAACAAATGCTCGTGAACGGTGGTCTGTATATACGTCACGAGATACACCGTATAGGTAATGTCTCCAAATCTTCGAGGCATGAACAATAGCGACTAACTCCGAATCATGAACGGGGTAGTTATTCTCGTGGGGTTTTAGCCTGACGAGAAGCGTATGCGATAACTACTGCCTCACTGCGTCGACACACGGCCGAGGTCCGACTACAGAAGCGTCACGATACACCGTATATGACCACGAAGGCGATGGTAACACAAGTCTCGGAGCGGTGGTCGAAGCCTCGCCGAGCTTCGAAAGCTGCTCTCGCATTCGTCGGACCGCGCAAATGGGGCGTTCGCTACATGTCGACTTAGTCGACGGTGAAGCGATAGATGAGAAATCCGAACAAGCCGGCGATAATAGCACCGCGAAGCCAAGAAAACTCCGAATCTCGTGGGCGGGGAAGGTGCGGGCCAGTTCGTCATCGCCTCGACCTTCGTGGATCGACCGAATACCGTCGGCTGGACACTATATGTCCCCGGAAAACCGACAGATATCAAGCCGGAACTCACGACTTAGTGAATTTTGCATAGAGTTTCTCTTCTCTCACCCTCAATACCACTCTCGAATGTTGTGCATGCTCATCTTGGTTGCGTGAATACACCAAAATATCATCGATAAACACAATCGCAAAAAGAATCGAGGTACGGTCGAAATACCGTTATTCATCGAGTGCGTGAATGCGGTGGGGCATTAGTCGACCGAAAGACATCGCCGAGGAACTCGTAGTGCCCGTATCGCGTCCTGAACTCTGTCTTCATAATATCCGAGTCCCTGATCTTCAACTGATGATAGCCCGATCGAAGGTCGATCTTAGAAAATACACTAGCTCCCTGGAGCTGATCAAATAGGTCCTCAATACGAGGTAATGGGTGCTTATTCTTCACTGTTACCTTGTTCGGTTGATCTGTAATCAATGCACGTTCTCGTTGTGCCATCTTTCTTCTTTACGAACAACGACTGGTGCACCCGAGGTGACACGGCTCGGACGAATGAAACCACTTGTCTAAGAGTTCCGAAGCGTTCTATTCAATTCTTTTAACTGCTGCGGTGCCGTGCGATAGGGAGGAATAGAAATGGGTCGAGTGCCCGACACCGAGTCAATACCAAAATCGATATCTATGTCGGGCGGCATGCCCAGGACTGCTGGAAATACATCCGGAAACTCCTCACAATGGGGACCGAATCAAGGCTGGGTGTCTCGGCCTCGACATTTCTAATGGAGGCCAAATAAGATAATCAACCCCCCCAATCATTCGTTGGCCTTTATATAAGAAATCGTCACGTCGGACACATAATCAGTGAAGCCACGCCACTCGATCCTCGGATTACCGGAATAGCTAGTGTGACTGTCTTGGCATGACAGTCCAGAATCGCGTGGTAAGGAGATAGCCAATCCATGCCTAGAATAACATCGAAATCTACCGTGCCCAGTAGTAATAGATCAACTCGGGTCTCCAGACCCCCAATAGTAATAATACGGGATCGATATACCTGATCCACGACAACGGTATCCCCCGCTGGGGTAGACACGTGTACGGGCAAATCGAGAATACCACGGGTCGTACCCGAATGATGTGCGAAAATAAGTAGAGACATAAGAATAGGTGGATACGGGATCAAATAAGACGGAAGCGTCCCTGTGGCAGACTGAGATAAACCTGAAATAACCGCATACGAAGCACTAGCATCCTTCCTGTCCAGGAAGAGCATAGAAACGAGCACGGCCTCCGCCGGTACGATCCTCGCCCCAGGGCGACCTGCGGATACACGGCCGCCGATCCTGGCCGAGTCGTGGCGGCCCGAAGAAACGAGGGTAGAAGACGAAGGCGATCCTCCTGCTGAGACCGACTTACGAAGCCGCGAAGACACTCTCTCCGATATGGCCCGAGTCGCGCACTCGAAACGACGGCACGAAGATGGAAGAAGGGGCTGCGAGGACCCTCGCTACGGATGAATCTGTCGTCGAGGAAGCGAGAGCGAGCTACGAGGCCGGAAGAGCACTCGGTGCGGTCGACTACGGTGACGGTTCTGCCGACCACGATAACCACGATGGCCACTGCCGACCGCGTCATCCGATGAAACCCGGCTGGACTCGCACGTCCGGACCGGTGAGACACGAAAGAGCGACCTGCTATCGTGCGAAATTGGCCCTGAGACGGAGCACCGCTGTGTCGCCCGATGCCGCGGGAGCTTGCGCCTCTCTCCTCCCGTCTCTGCGGCGATGCGTCTCGATGTGACGGGCGGCGTCGACCGCCTCGCTCGAAAGTAGCTGCCGGGGGCTGCTCCACGGTCGTCGATATGCGGATGGGGTAAATAAGGCCATCGATAAATCTCGAATCCTCTCGTACGCAGGAACCATCCGCGCGGCATGACGGGCCAGCGTGCGAATCTCGTCGTCGTCGATTAGCCGTCGTCTCTCCTGCTTCGACCGGCTCGGGCGACGTCGCGGCTCCTGCCTGCGGGGCCGGGGCACGTCTTCTCCGAAAATACCGTGGAGAAGCTGCGCCGCGAGTGAGGGGCACTGCCCCGGCGGGCCTACGCCTCTCGAAATCCTCCCGCCGCTGAAATGCGCGCCTGTGAACCGAAAAGTGGTGAATGAAGCACCGTCCGGACTACAGAATACTCGCGGTGCGAGCGTGCGGCCGACATCGTCGAGAAAACACGGGCGTCCGCCGCCGCCGGCCTGTCGAATGTCGGAGGGCGCGGCCTCTCCGAATCTCTCCAAACGACGCCGCTCGTCGTCGGGCGTAGGCGGAACCGTATAAGCGAGGAGGCGGTGCGGCGAGGCGCAGTCGGGCCGGGCCCGGCTCGGGTGTGTGAGCCACGGGGGTCCGATTCCCTCCCCCTGCCTGTGAAGAAGATACTGCAGCAGTAGCTGCAACTACTGTGCCAAGCCTGTGCACACTGATAAGATCCGAGCCAAGGTCTCGCGAAGGCACAGTATGACAATGAGCACTGCTGGGTCCTGAACACGAGTCTGCGGAGCGTTTGCCGGCCGGAATTTGGTCTGAGTACGGGCCGCTGGTGCGAGAGTTGACCACGAGTACGGTCGGTCGGTGGTGGGTCGGCGGTCTGCGCCGTCTGCGCCTACCTACTACCACGACCACGGCCTACGGGTGCCGATGGTGGTCGTCGCCACGTCCGGTTAGCTCGTGTTCTCGCCATCGCGAGAGAATGGAACATGGAAAATTTTAATTTCATGACAACACAAAAATCGCGCGATATGAATCCAAGAAAATGAGGTTTTTCCTAAAGTTTATGTAGCCTCGAGGATAGATACGGACGTCTACGTGCCGATCCGCGAAAGCCTACTAAATCGGCCCGTGACTCGCGAGTCCTAATAACCTGGATATCATGACCCATATTTCCCACCATCGAGAGTCGTGATGGCGCCAACAATCGAAGCTAGGCTAGCCGAACCTTAACAAATATCACGTCGAATATCAGTCCCAAATGGACATCCCAGAAAGAATATATGAGTTAAAGAACTCCAATAATAGTAATAATGAACAAAAATTGTCATTTTCTAACAAATTTTCCGAGATACAGTTTTACATAAGACGGGGAAAAGAGAGTACGAAAAAGTAATTCTGTGACATAGGTGTAAAGGGTTTAGCTCCAGGAATATTTTTCCAATTAAAGGATGTTCCCTTCTATATTTTATATGTTATTTCACTTGGAAGAAGTTTGTGACCTATAGTACCTTACCTAATTCGGTGCAATTTCTAGCTATGTAAATTTTTTCAATACTTTAAATTTCAAAATGCTAATGGCATATTGTAATGTTTCGAAATTTTAAAGTTCATACTTAATTTGTTTTCAAATTCTTTGTATTATAAGGGCAAAGGCAGCAATAGCCACTTTTAAGCCTGCTATTTAATATTTATAATTTACACCATATATATAAAAGATTAACCAATACTGCTGCGGCGTGCAGCCCGACCTCATATCAACCACTGCGGCGTGCAGCCCGATCCCATGCTCAGTCCACAATAAGCAATTGAGTCACAAAACATTTCATTTTCCTTAATTCCAGTTCTCAATTCATAATTTATGAAAAATACTTTAACTTTATTAAATTTGTAAAAGCGGTGACTTAGCATTTCAAAAGTGTGATTTCAATTTCCAGGACTGAGATTAGTGATTTAAGCAATTATAGCTATCACATAAATATTGTCCTCTAAGGACGCTACAGATCGGCACAAGGCCCCAAACAAGGCTTACAGCCCACAAATATATCAAATACGGTGTATTTCCAATACTAACAACATATTATTCATTTCCGGGATGGACCAAGTCTAAATCCCTAGTCACAATCAATCCCGCACTTGCCACGGTGTGCGAGCCACGCCCTACTAGCGTCACAATGTGCTAAGCCGGGGTTTCGAACCCTCAGGCTACCATATACACAAACTACTCACCTCTAGCCGGTCGTAGACTCGTCCGCGATGCCTTTTCCTTTGAATGTCGCTGCCTCGTGTGTAGAATCTAGTCAAATAACAATAATTATATCAAATACGGGTCAAAGAATCATAACCCACTTCAATTTACATAAAATTCGCATAAATACGCCAAATTGGTAAAACCCGACCCCGGGCCCACTGCTCGAAAAATTTCGAAATTAGTACCAACGCGATCTTTATCTCGCCACGAGTCCGTGCATATAAAATTTATCGAAATCGGAGTTCAAATGGCCTTCCAAATCCAAAAATCCCGTTTTCAATACTTAGGCCACATTTCTTCAAGATTTCTACCCAATTTCATGAAGATTGATGTTAATACTACCGTAAAATGATGTTTTTGAGTCAAGAATCTTACCTCCGACGAATACCCGATGACTTCTCGGTGATTTCCTCGAGTTTTCTTCTCTCTAGGGCTCAAAATTGAGTTTTGGGTTAATGAACCCGTAACCCTCTGTTCTGTGATTAAATTCTCTGCCAGACCCATTTGCTCTACGCGATCGCGACGTTACCTTGCAATTACATATCTTATGCTTTTATAACAGTATTAGAGTATATCGGGTGAGTTAGGAGTGATTTGGATTGAAAATGAAACAAATAGCATGTTTAAAGAAAGCTTGAATATGAGAAGTCAACCAAGAGTTGACTATTGAGTTAGAGTGCTCGGAACCGGATTCTGATGATTCGACTAGTTCCGGGGGATCATTTATGACTTAGGAGAGCAATCAAAATTGAATTCGGAGGTTCGGTGTAGTTTTAGGCTTGAATTGGCGAATGTTGAATTTTGGCGAAAACCGGATGGTAGGTGATATTTTGATCCGGGGGTCGAAATGGAATTCCGACAATTTCTGTAGTTTCGTTATGTGATTTTGGATATGTCTGCAAATTTTCAGGTCATTCGGACATCGTTTTATCGGGTTTTGGATTGAATGTTAGTTTTGAAAGTTTTGAATAAACTTAGGCTTGAATTCGTGTGTAAATGGTGATTTTGATGTTTAGTATGGTGTTTTTATGATTGGAACAAGTTCGTATCGTGTTTTGGAGTATGTTGGTGGTTTTCGTTGGGGTCCCGGGGGTCTCGGGATGAATCCGGGGGTCCAAACAAACCATTTTTGGAAGAAATGAGAAGGCTGGTTGCTGTCATAAACGCAGCAGGTTTTTGCTCTCCGCGATCGCGGGGAGGGGGACGCGATCGCGTAGGGTTGGGGGCTAGGCCATCGCGATCGCAGGATCACCAGTCGCGATCGCGTAGAGTTAGCCGGGTGGCCATCGCGATCGCATGAGCATCTACGCGATCGCGTAGAAGAGAAATAGGGTCCAGGGAAATTTGTGCTACGCGATCGCAGGAATAGAGACGCGATCGCGCGACGCCGGATGTTTGAACATCGCGATCGCGTGAGGCTAGTCGCGATCGCGTGAGTCTGGATTTTTGAACATCGCGATCACGTGAGGAGAGTCGCGATCGCGTGAGGCCGAAATTTTTGAACATCGCGATCGCGTGAGTAGAGTCGCGATCGCGTAGAGCAAATGGGTATGGCAGAGAATTTAATCACAGAACAGAGGGGTTACGGGTTCATTAACCCAAAACTCAATTTTGAGCCCTAGAGAGAAGAAAGCTCGAGGAAATCACTGAGAAGTCATCGGGTATTCGTCGGAGGTAAGATTCTTGACTCAAAAACATCATTTTATGGTAGAATTAACATCAATCTTCATGAAATTGGGGTGAAATCTTGAAGAAATGTGGCCTAAATATTGAAAAGGGGATTTTTGGATTTGGAAGGCCATTTGAACTCCGATTTCGATAAATTTTATTTGCACGGACTCGTGGCGAGATGAGGGTCGCGTTGGTACTAATTTCGAAATTTTCCGAGCAGTGGGCCCGGGGTCGGGTTTTACCAACTTGGTGTATTTATGCGAATTTCATATAAATTGAAGTGGGTTATGATTCTTTGACCCGTATTTGATATAATTATTGTTATTTGACTAGATTCTACACACGAGGCAGCGAAATTCAAAGGAAAAGGCATCGCGGACGAGTCTACGACCGGCTAGAGGTGAGTAGTTTGTGTATATGGTAGCATGAGGGTTCGAAACCCCGGCTTAGCACATTGTGACGCTAGTAGGGCGTGGCTCGCACACCGTGGCAGGTGCGGGATTGATTGTGACTAGGGATTGAGACTTGGTCCATCCCGGATGTGAATAATATGTTATTAGTGTTGGAAATACAGTGTATTTGATATATTTGTGGGCTGTAAGCTTTGTTTGGGGCCTTGTGCCGACCTGTAGTGTCCTTAGAGGACAATATTTATGTGATAGCTATATCTGCTTTAATCACTGATCTCAGTCCTGGAAATTGAAATCACCTTTTGAAATGCTAAGTCACCGGCTTTTGCAAATTTCATAAAGTTAAAGTATTTTTCATAAATTATGAATTGAGAACTGGAATTAAGGAAAATGAACTATTTTGTGACTTATTTGCTTATTGTGGACTGAGCATGGGATCGGGCTGCACGCCATAGTGGTTGATATGAGGATCGGGCTGCACGCCGCAGCAGTATTGCGCTTGGGCTGTAGGAGCCCCTCCGGAGTCTGTACACACCCCAGTGAGCGCCATCGACGTTAAATTGGATCGGGCTACACGCCGTAGCGGTTATGTACATTGCATTGCATCTTTGTTTGTTGAATTACTCTGTGGTAGCTAAATTGTATTGTTGATGCTAGTTCGTAGGAGATTCGGACTATAGTGTAGCCTCATATTGTAGTATTCTGTGGATTTCTTATTTTCAACTACTTATATATATTTATTACTCACTAAGTACTTAGTACTCGCCCCTACTCCCTGCACCTTTTGTGTGTAGACTCAGGTACTCAGGAGCAGTAGACAAGCATTTCCAGCGTTTGTAGTGTCATTTCGAGTTGCTGAGGTAGCTGCCTACGTTCGCAGAACCTAGCTTCTCCTCTCCTTTCCAGTTGTTATTTGTATTTTGTATTCAGACTTGAGTACTTCTATATAGTACACTCTATTCCTGTTGGGTTTTGTTAGAGGCTCTAGACTTGTGACTCCGGATCTTTGGGAGTGTCAGTATTTTGTTCATTTTTATTATTATTGGAGTTCTTAAACTCATATATTCTTCTTGGGTTGTCAATTTGGGGACTGGTATTTTGTGATAATTAAATTGTTGGTCTGGCTGGCCTAGCTTGATTGTTGGGCGCCATCACGACCGGATTTGGGTCGTGACAAGTTGGTATCAAAGCCTAGGTTATTAGGACTCGCGAGTCGTGAGCCGGTTTAGTAGGCTTTCGCGGATCGGTACGTAGACGTCCGTATCTATCTTCGAAGGGCTACGGAAACTTTAGGAAAAACCTCATTTTCTTGGATTCGTATCGTGCGATCTGTGTTATCATGAAATTAAAATTTTCCATATTATATTCTCTCGGAGATGGCGAGAACACGAGCTAACGGACGTGGCGGACGACCGCCGTTGGCACCCGAGAGGCGGTGGTCGTGGTAGAGGTAGGGCTCCGGCACCTGGCGACCCGCCGGTGGCCGGACTCGGGACCGGATTACGGCGGTAGACGGCTCGGCAACTTAGGTTCGAGGCACGCCGGTGCCCGTTGTGATGCGGGTCTTCGGGAGACGCTTGGCTCGAATCTTGTCGGTGTGCGCGGGCTTGGCACAAGTAGTTGCGGCCTGCTGGCTGCGATGTCTTCTTCCACGTGCGGGGGAGGAAATCAAACCCCGTGGCTCGCACGCCAGAGCCGGTCCGGCCGGTTGCGCCGTTGCACCGGTCTCGCAGCATATGGTTCCGGCTATGCCCGACGATGAGCGAGTCGTTTGGAGAGATTTGAGAGACTACGGCCTCCGACATTCAGTGGTGCGAGGGCGAGGACGCCTAGGTTTTTCTTGACAGATGTCAGCGCGTGCTTCGCACCGCGGGTATTCTAGAGTCCGGCGGTGTTTCATTCGCCACTTTTCGGTTCACAGGTGCGGCATTTCAGTGGTGGGAGGATTTCGAGAGCCGTAGGCCCGCTGGGGCAGCCCCTCACTTGGCAGCAATTCTCCGCGGTATTTTTGGAGAAGTACGTGCCTCGATCTCAGAGAGAGGAGTTGCGACGTCAGTTCGAGTGGTTGAAGCAGGGAGAGATGACGGTTAATCGGTACGAGATGAGATTCACACGGCTGGCCCGTCGTGCCGTGTGGATGGTTCCTACGGACGAGAGAGAGGATTCGGAGATTTATTGATGGCATTATTATCCCGTCCGCGTATTGATGACCGAGGAGAGAGTCTACAACAGTTACTTTTGAGAGGTGGTTGATGTCGCCGTCGCGTTGAGACGGATCGCCGCGAGAGAGCGGGGAGGAGAGAGAGGCTAAGCAGCCTCGTGGTGCGCGATTACGGTGGTGCTCGCGTCGAGGACGATTTCGGCGTAGCGAGAGGTCGCTCTTTCGAGGTCTCGTCGGTGCGGAGCGTGCGAGATCCCGGTGGGGTTTCGTCGGATCGTGGTCGGCGGGGCCGTCGGGGTTATCGGGGTCGGCGAAGCCGTCGGCGAGTCGGCCGCACGCGGGTGCTCTTCCGGCTCGGAGCTGCTCGCTCGCTTCGCTCGGCACGGGATTCGTCGGTAGCGAGGGGTCCTCGGCGGCCCCTTCTTCCATCCTCGGGCCGTTGTTTTGAGTGCGGTGACTTGGGCCGTATCAGGAGAGAGTGTCCAGTGGCTTCGTAAGCGGTCTCGGCGGAGGGATCAGCCTTCGTCTTCTACTCCTGTTTCTTCAGCGCCAGCACAGTCAGCTAGGACTGGTGGCCAGGTATCCAGAGGTCGCCACAGGGGTGAGGATCGTACTGGTGGAGGTCAGGCTCGTTTCTATGCTCTTCCGGATAGGAAGGATGCTAGTGCTTCAGATGCGGTTATTTCAGGTATTATCTCAGTCTGCCACAGGATGCTTCTGTCTTATTTGATCCCGGATCCACCTATTCTTATGTCTACTTATTTTGCACATCATTTGGGTATGACCTGTGGTATTCTTGATTTTCCCGTACATGTGTCTACCCAGTGGGGGATACTGTGGTTGTGGATCAGGTATATCGATCCTGTATTATTACTATTGGGGGTGTGGAGACCCGAGTTGATCTATTACTACTGGGCATGGTAGATTTCGATGTTATCCTAGGCATGGATTGGCTATCTCCTTATCATGCGATTCTGGACTGTCATGCCAAAATAGTCACACTAGCTATTCCAGGTAATCCGAGGATCGAGTGGCGTGGCTTGACTGATTATGTGTCCGACATGGTGATTTCTTATATAAAGGCCCGACGAATGATTGGCGAGGGTTGTTTATCTTATTTGGCCTTCATTAGAAATGTTGAGGGTGAGACACCCGATCTTGATTCGGTCCCGATTGTGAGGGAGTTTCGGATGTATTTCCGGGTCGACACCGCGAGCATGCGTCGACGAGAGATATTGACTTTGATATTGACTTGGTGCGGGCACTCGGCCCGTTTCTATTCCTCCCTATCGCATGGCACCAGCCGAGTTAAAAGAATTGAAAGAACAACTTCAGGAACTCTTAGATAAGGGTTTCATTCGTCCAAGTGTGTCACCTTGGGGTGCACCGGTGTTGTTCGTGAAGAAGAAAGATGGCACAATGAGAATGTGCATTGATTACAGGCAGCTGAACAAGGTAACAGTGAAGAATAAGTACCCATTGCCTCGTATTGAGGACCTATTTGATCAGCTCCAGGGAGCTAGTGTATTTTCTAAGATTGATCTTCGATCGGGCTATCATCAGTTGAAGATCAGGGACTCGGATATTATGAAGACAGCGTTCAGGACGCGATATGGACACTACGAGTTCCTGGTGATGTCTTTCGGGTTGACTAATGCCCCAGCTGCATTCATGCACTTGATGAATAGTGTATTTCGGCCGTACCTGGATTCTTTTGTGATTGTGTTTATTGATGATATTATGGTATATTCACGCAGCCGGGAGGAGCATGCACAGCATTTGAGAGTGGTATTGCAGAGGTTGAGAGAAGAGAAGCTTTATGCAAAATTCACTAAGTGTGAGTTATGGCTTGACACTGTGACTTTTCTGGGACATGTAGTGTCCAGTGATGGTATTCGGGTTGATCGACAAAATGTCGAGGCAATGCAGATTGGCCCAGACCTTCCTCAGCTATCGAGATTCGGAGTTTTCTCGGCTTGGCAAGCTATTATCGCCGGTTTGTTCGGGGTTTCTCATCTATTGCTTCGCCGTTGACTAAGTTGACACAAAAGAATGCTCCGTTTGTATGGTGCGATGAATGTGAGGAGAGCTTCAGAAGCTCGAGGAGGCTTTGACCACGGCTCCGGTGCTTGTGTTACCATCGGCTTCGGGGTCGTATACGGTGTATCTTGTGATGTATATACGGACACGCGCGACGCTTCGGCATTTGTTTAAGCGAGAAAGATCTAAATTTGAGCGGCGGAGATGGTCGGAATTGCTTAAAGACTATGATATTACTATCTTGTATCATCCGGGAAAGCCGATGTAGTGGGCTGATGCGTTGAGTCGGAAGGCCGTTAGTATGGGCGAGTTTGGCGTATATTCCGGTTGGGGAGAGACCATTAGCGGTTGATGTTCGGGCGTTAGCTAATCGGATGGTGAGGCTGGATATTTATGAGCCCGTTCGGGTGATGGCTTGTGTAATAGCTCGTTCTTGCTTTATATGATCGTATTCGAGAGCGCCGGTATGATGATCCGCACTTACTTGTCCTTAAGGACGAGTTCAGCATGATGATGCCGGAGATGTCACTATTGATAGTGATGGTGTATTGCGGATGCGAGGGTCGGATATGCGTGCCCGATGTTGATGGCACTTCGTGAATTGATATTGGAGGAAGCCCGCAGCTCGCGGTATTCATTCGTCCGGGAGCCGCGAAGATGTACCGAGATTTGAAGCAGCATTCTTGGTGGAGAAAGATGAAGAAAGATATTGTGAGCACGTGGCTCGGTGTCTAAAATGTCAGGCAGGTCAAGTATGAACATCGGAGACCTGGTGGTGTATTTCGACGTATTGATATTCCGAGTGGAAGTGGGAAAGAATAACTATGGACTTTGTTAGTGGACTCACTCGGACAGCGAGGAAGTTTGATTCAGGTTTGGGTGGTGGTGGATAGGTTGACCAAGTCGGCTCGCTTCATCCCAGTGTGTACTACTTATTCCTCAGAACGGTTGGCAGAGATATTCATCCGTGAGATAGTGAGATTGCATGGAGTTCCTATTTCTATTATATCAGACAGAGGTACCCAGTTCACTTCTCAGTTCTGGAGGACATTTCAGCGAGAGTTGGGTTCACAGGTAGAGCTGAGCACAGCATTTCATCCACAGACGGATGGGCAGTCTGAGCGTACTATTCAGATATTGGAGGACATGTTGCGTGCTTGTGTCATTATTTGCCTTTGGCGGAGTTTGCTTACAATAATAGCTATCAGTCCAGCATTCAGATGGCACCGTATGAAGCTTTATATGGGAGGCGGTGTAGGTCTCCGGTTGGTTGGTTCGAGCCCGGCGAGGCTAGGTTATTGGGGACAGAGTTAGTCCAAGATGCCTTAGATAAGGTGAAGGTGATTCAGGAGAGACTTCGCACAGCTCAGTCGCGTCGGAAGAGTTATGCGGACCGGAAGGTCCGAGATGTGTCTTATTCAGTAGGTGAGAAGGTGTTGCTGAAGGTTTCGCCTATGAAGGGTGTTATGAGGTTTGGGAAGAAAGGGAAGTTGAGCCCAAGGTTTATTGGACCTTTTGAGGTGCTTAGGAAAGTTGGGGAGGTGGCTTATATGCTTGCTTTGCCACCCAGTTTGTCGGGAGTTCACCCGGTGTTCTATGTATCTATGCTCCGGAAGTATGTCGGAGACCCGTCTCATGTGTTGGACTTCAGCACGATACAGCTAGATGAGGATTTGACTTATGATGTGGAACCAGTAGCCATTTTGGGTCGACGGGTTCGTAAGCTGAGATCCAAGGACATAGCTTCAGTGAAAGTGCAGTGGAGAGGTCGTCCCGTGGAGGAAGCAACTTGGGAGACCGAGCAGGAGATGCGGAGCAGATATCCACACTTGTTTGATGCTCCGGGTATGTTTCTTAACCCGTTCGCGGACGAGCGTTTGTTTAAGTTGGGGAGAATGTAACGACCCGGCCTGTCGTTACGGGAATTACCACCCTGTTACCTTGTAATTACACATCTTATGCTTTTATAACAGTATTAGAGTATATCGTGTGAGTTAGGAGTGATTTGGATTAAAAATGAAACAAATAGCATGTTTAAAGAAAGCTTGAATATGAGAAGTCAACCAAGAGTTGACTATTGAGTTAGAGTGCTCGGAGCCGGATTCCTGATGATTCGACTAGTTCGGGGGATCATTTATGACTTAGGAGAGCAATCGGAATTGAATTCGGAGGTCGGTGTAGTTTTATGCTTGAATTGGCGAATGTTGAATTTTGGCGAAAACGGATGGTAGGTGATATTTTGATCCGGGGGTCGAAATGGAATTCGGACAATTTCTGTAGTTTCGTTATGTGATTTTGGATATGTACGCAAATTTTCGGGTCGTTCGGACATCGTTTGATCGGGTTTTGGATTGAATGTTAGTTTTGAAAGTTTTGAATAAACTTAGGCTTGAATTCGTGTGTAAATGGTAATTTTGATGTTTAGTATGGTATTTTTATGATTGGAACAAGTTCGTATCGTGTTTTGGAGTATGTTGGTGGTTTTCGTTGGGGTCCGGGGGTCTCGAGATGAATCCGGGGGTCCAAACGGACCATTTTTGGGAAAAAATGAGAAGGCTGGTTGCTGTCATAAATGCATCAGGATTTTGCTCTCCGCGATCGCGGGGAGGGGGACGCGATCGCGTAGGGCTGGGGGCTAGGCCATCGCAATCGCAGGATCACCAGTCGCGATCGCGTAGAGTTAACCGAGTGGCCATCGCGATCGCATGAGCATCTACGCGATCGCGTAGAAGAGAAATAGGGTCCGGGGAAATTTGTGCTACGCGATCGCAAGAATAGAGACGCGATCGCGTGACGCCGGATGTTTGAACATCGCGGTCGCGTGAGGCGAGTCGCGATCGCGTGAGTCTGGATTTTTGAACATCGCGATCGCGTGAGGAGAGTCGCGATCGCGTGAGGACGAAATTTTTGAACATCGCGATCGCGTGAGTAAAGTCGCGATCGCGTAGAGCAAATGGGTCTGACAGAGAATTTAATCACAGAACAGAGGGGTTACGGGTTCATTAACCCAAAACTCAATTTTGAGCCCTAGAGAGAAGAAAACTCGAGGAAATCACTGAGAAGTCATCGGGTATTCGTCGGAGGTAAGATTCTTGACTCAAAAACATTATTTTATGGTAGAATTAACATCAATCTTCATGAAATTGGGGTGAAATCTTGAAGAAATGTGGCCTAAATATTGAAAACGGGATTTTTGGATTTGGAAGGCCAGTTGAACTCCGATTTCGATAAATTTTATATGCACGGACTCGTGGCGAGATGAGGGTCGCGTTGGTACTAATTTCGAAATTTTCCGAGCAGTGGGCCCGGGGTCGGGTTTTACCAACTTGGTGTATTTATGCGAATTTCATGTAAATTGAAGTGGGTTATGATTCTTTGACCCGTATTTGATATAATTATTGTTATTTGACTAGATTCTACACACGAGGCAGCGAATTTCAAAGGAAAAGGCATCGCGGACGAGTCTACGACCGGCTAGAGGTGAGTAGTTTGTGTATATGGTAGCCTGAGGGTTCGAAACCCCGGCTTAGCACATTGTGACGCTAGTAGGGCATGGCTCGCACACCGTGGCAGGTGCGGGATTGATTGTGACTGGGGATTGAGGCTTGGTCCATCCCGAAAATGAATAATATATTATTAGTGTTGGAAATATACTGTATTTGAATTATTTGTGGGCTGAAAGCCTTGTTTGGGGCCTTGTGCCGATCTGTAGCGTCCTTAGAGGACAATATTTATGTGATAGCTATAATTGCTTAATCATTTAGAAGCGTCATGCTTATAATCTTTGTTAAACATAAATTTAACAGACTGAGCATCAGTTTTTATTAAAAAACTTCTGATTATATAAATCATTTTGAAATTTTAAAACGCATTTAACGATACAAAGCATTTCGTGAGCCACAGTAGGGTATTTGTTCTGGGCTTCATTCCACTTTCCAGAATGAAAACGAATCAAGTATTCATGCTTATCGTTGGGATTAATTTGTTTAAGTATCCCACCAAAGCCAATATTGGAAGCATCAGTTTCAATAATTTTTTGCCAATTAGGATTGGCAAGAGTTAAGCAGGGGAGTGAATGAACACGTTGTTTTATATGTTTAACTGGATTTGTCAGACTATCAGTCCAAGGGGATTTAAAATCCTTTTTAGCCTATCATAAAGAGGGGCTAAATCTCGAGAAAGGTTTTTGTAGAAAGGGGAAATACAATTCAAACTTCCTAAAAATCTTTGCAGCATTGTCCTGTCAGAAGCAAAATCAATGGATCTTTAAATAGGAGTAATTTTTCCTTGACAGATATTATGTCCAAGAAATCTTACTTCAGTTTGAAAAAGACTCATTTTTTGTTTTGAAATAACTAAACCATTTTGAATAACTATTTTCTTAAAAATATCCAAATGTTGAATATGTTGTTCAAGAGTTTTTGAATATACCAATATATCATCGATATAAACTATAATAAAGTCTAAATAAGAGTTGAATATATCATTCATAATTTTTTGAAATTCAGAAGGTGCATTTTTTAGGCCAAAAGGCATTACATTCCATTCGCGTTAACCAAACGGAACATTAAATGCGGTTCGATAAGAATGTTCTTTAAAAATCTGAATTTGCCAATAACCAGATTTTAAATCGAATTTTGAAAATATGTTTGAATCATAAAGTCTTGAAAGCAAATCTTTTTTATTGGGGATTGGATATCTAATCCATTTCAAAACTTTATTTAAAGGTTTGTAATTAATCACCAAACGGGGATGACCACGTTCTTTTTCAGCTGCATTATTAACATAAAAGGCAGTGCAAGACCATGGTGATTTAGAAGGTTTGATCAAATTCTTTTGTAAGAGATTATCAATCTCCTTTTTGCAAAATTCAACTAACTCTGCATTCATTTGACAGGGTCGTGATTTAGTCGGAATTTTTTCTTCTGAAAAATCGTCTTCATAAGGAAGAGTGACAATATGTTTCTTTCGATTCCAAAAAGCACTTGGATGATCGGCACAAATATCAACAACCATTTTTTCAGAAATCAATTTTATTTTTTCTTGAATTTTTACCGATTGAAGAGAATTTGTAATATTAAGACTGTAGATTTCGAGTTGTAAAGAATTTACAAATCTTTCTTTATTCGAGATTAAAGAATTTATATCTCTAGTGACGGGATCAGTTATAAACTGAAAAGAAATTAGTTTGCCATTATAAATGGCTGAAAATCCTTTTGCATCAATGTGAGTAAAAGGGTAGATAGCATTATTGAAGGGTGTTCCTTAAATAATTTGAGGACTCAAGCAATCTTTTATTAAAAAGAAGAAATGAGGAATACAAATCTTATCCTGGCAAATATGAGCTTTACTCAATTTATAATTTATAGACAAAGAATGATTTGAAGCAGATTTAACTATGTGAGTAGTTTTTTCAAATAGTCCGGAAGGAATTATCCTTCTTGAATACAACTAACATCAGCACCACTATCAATTAAAGCAGTTCCAGTTATTGTAAATTCTCTCTTAACTAAAATCGTACACCGAACATGCCATTTATGCGCAGTTACGACCTGCAACATTCCTAGAAAAATATCATTTCTAGAAAGAGCAAGTTTTTTATTTAAAAAATCTATTTTAGAAAAATCATTTTCTTCGGTAAAATTTTTTTCTTTTCCTTTATCAGGAACAGAAGAAGAGATATCAGAATCTGATGAGCTTTCATCATTCTCTAATTGAGTAATCCTATGATGTTTTGTTTAAGAGATTTAATCTCTTGTTTCAGTTTTTCAACTTCGATTTTTAAATCATCAAGTGAAGAATTGCGCGTTTCGACAATTTCTTGTTTCTTTTGCAACCTATCAAAAACTTCTTTCATAGAATAAATTTCAGGAATAAAGTTCTTCGGTTTATTCTTTTGAAAAGATTTTGAAGGAGACTAAGCTTTTGAAGTCATTTCTAAAATTTTGTTACGAATATCATCGTCTTTAACTTCTTTTAAAAGTTCTATAACATTTTCAGAATTAATCATGTTAAAATCAAGATTATCAAATTGAGATTGTAGTTTATAAAACTCATCGTTTTCACAAGTACATGTATCTCCTGCACAAGTTAAACAATTATTTTGAACGTCTGAATCGGTATCGTAATCAGGACTGTCTTCCTGATCACTAGTCGAAGAGGAGTATACATCAGACCGATCTGACTTTTCAGCATAAGCTTCATAAATCATGGTCGAAATCTTGTTTTGGACTTTGTCATCAAGTCCTAAGCCTTTAAGCTTATCAGCTTTACAATTTGGAGCTATGTGACCATATTGACCACATTTATAGCACTTAATTGTGCGAAGCTCTCGTTTAGAGAAATTCCTTGCAAATCTCGTAGACTTACGATGCGCCTTTTTAGCTTCTCGTTTTTCCCTATAATGTTTGGAGCGTCTACGATATTTCTTACGGCAAGGTTTATCTCCAGAATAATTTCTTTTATTAAGTCTAGGCCTAGAAGGTCCTTCTATACCGAATTGGGTACAGAAATCTCCTAATTGAGATCTCTCTGTGGCTTTCTGACGCTTAAGTTGTTGGTTCAATTTTAACTCGTTACACAACTTCAATCCTTCTTGTGTACAAGTTCCAATAATATGGCCATAGGTAAAATTATCATAAAGAATAGAGCTATTTGTTCCTCGAAGTGTACTTCTAACACGTTCAGCAAATAAAGGGGGAAGGCCATCAACTAATCTGGCTTTCCAATGAGATTGGCCGCTGTCAGGTAAATCCATGACACGGCTAAGAAAAGTATCCTTATACCAACGAAATTCTCCGAGATGTCTACATCGTAAACCGTTTAAGAGAGTTCGAAGGTTCTCATAGCCATTGGTAAGCCTACCATTAAAATGCTCAAGAATAATAAGAATCAAAGTATAGACCGAATCGTGTATTAACGCATCGGTGCCAGTCTCATCTTTAACTACCTTGGTGGCAGTGAGAATATGATTCTTCGCGTCAACACTTAGGCAATTATCCCACCAGCCGTTAAGTTGACTCGTAAATCCATTAATAAATATTTTTGCCACAGCTAAATCGTTGTTTTGGGAAAAATCTGTGCAAATAGAAGCATACATCATCATACGATGACACATAATAGAAATTTGTCTTTCAGTAAGACCATCAATACACCACTCATAAACAGAATCTCCATTGTAAGAGGTGTTGGTTTGATTCCAGTCTCTTTCCTCAATTAAAACATCCCGAGGTGTTGGTTTGGGGTAATAATAAGTCATAAGAGGCGGGACAAAAGCATAAGTCTTCTTTTTTGTTATAATTAAGCCTCTTTCTGCTAGGTTTTTCTAGTCCTCCTTGAGACATCCTAGCTTGAACCTCAGAAAATAAGGGTTGGTCTTCATCTAACCAATTATCAGGTTGTTTCTGAATACCTGAACTTTTAAAACTCGAAAGTTTTTCATTAAGCAAATCAGCTAAATCTGTTATAGAAGAATTTTTTCTAAATTTAAAATCGGAAACATCAAGGCGTCTCTTCAAATGAGTTTCTTCCAAAACATCTTTTTTCGTTGAAACCTTTTCAGAAGAATTGGTGGATGTTGAAGCTATATCTGAAGAATTTATAGATTTGACAAGCTTCGTTAACTCATCCAATTTTTTATCTAAAGAACTAATTTGTTCTCCCAAAATTTTTGAATAAAGATTTTGATAATTATGCTATAAAATTAATCCATTTATTTCATTAATGGTAACTGCAGCAACCTTATTGTCAATCAATTTTTGACAAGCCAAAAAAGTAATTTCTGTATTGTTTTGCAATTTGAGTCTTTTGAGAATTTGGGGGGTAAATTGCTTTTATCGTCCCTTTTACAAAACATCGTTCAATTACCCTAACATACAAAGGCAAATAAGTGGTTATAAACCAAGGAACAAAATCTATCATTTCATTATGCAAAGCACATAGCTCATAGAATTCTTTGGAAATATTCTTTAGATCATTTCGGCTGTAAGTTTCGAAGAACAAAGTTCGAAACGTATTCCACCGTTTTTTATAAAATCTTTTTTGAATATAATTCCGTGTCGGTGATCCCGAACTAAAATCGATTTGGACACAATCCATAAAATCAGATTTCATCGTAAAGTGTCTACACCCATATCAGATGGTGTAGGTTCTAAGTCAGACAAATTATCAACTGCCTAGACTACATTAGTCTTAGAATCAATTTTAACCTTACTCTTAGTATCACTAAGGGTATGCAAAGAAAGAGGTCTATCTCTTGCTGGTCCATAAATAGGGGCATCAGGGGTTATAGGAGAAATATGTTGAATAGCAGGAAGAGACCTATAACCAGAGAATAATTTCCTATTATAAACAGGGATTCTTTAAAGAAGGTAAAGAAGTAGAAGGTTTATCTGCAAATTGAATACAAATCCTTCCATCAGGATCTTGAGTAATATGTGAAGTCTCGTTATTCGTGACTTCATTGGTAAGTTGGTGAGGAGCTATAACCGACTCAAGAGTCCAAGTAGTTGGAAAATTAATGTCATCCCATCTTATAGGTCTCCGTGTAGTGTAGTGACCTTAGACTTTGTGAAATTAGTTTCTACCAAAATAATTTGGTCAGATGTATCATATAGTTTACATCTAGGATTTAAAGTAGAAAGTAATTTATAATAAATCCTGTAAGACAAACATATCAGTTCAGATCCAGGAATATAATTATAACCATGCGTCTTAACATTTAAAGTCAACGCATCTAGAATATTAACATCAGATAAAGATAGTTGCAGGTTAGGCTGAGTGTTAAAATAAACAGGGCCATAAGCAACTGTAGATTCAATGGAACCCATCAAGGATTGACGAAAATTTAAATTTCGTGCATCTGTTAAAGCTGCAAGAAAAGTTTCAGGTAATCCCTTTAAAGTTAAAGGCTTGAACGCAATTTGAACCATTCCAATATGCATAAAATTATACCTGTAGCGATAATGATTAATATCATTTTTATTTAGTAAACAAATAGTTTGTTCATCAGAATTAAGCACCAAAGATTGTTCAGTTGTTTTAACAAGTTGTTTGGTTGAGAATCGATCGAAAAAACCGTAATCATAAATGGTTTTTGTATCCACTTTAGGGATCGTCCATTTATTTAACAAATCAAGATTTTGAGGCACATCAACCTCTTCTAATCTAGTACTTTTAATACTAGAGGCTTCTTCAAGATTCATGATCTTGTAGTTCGAGATTCATATCAATGTCGAAGTTTCACAGTAAACTTCAATAAGTGTCATGAATTTCCTAGGAGGAAAGGGAAGATATGTCCCTCCAACTTCCTCTAATTCGTCTTATTCATCATCATCCAGAGATTTTCCAGCTTTGAGAAAAATAGCGGGAAAGACTTTGGTCAATTCAAAGGTTGGACAATCTTCTTCAACTCCAACAATTTCACTGGACAATATTCCGGAAAGCCATCCATTATATGGACAATTAAAAGCTTTCCTTGATTCTCAGAAGCAAAGTGATACATTCGCTTCAATGATGAAAGAGGGAGATATGCCCTCAAAGGAATTTAACAAAGGATCAAAAGAAATGATATTTTTTATTGAGCCTTCTGATATGAAAAGGGATCCGTAGGAGATATGCCAACGGTACCTTACAACTGGATTATATTTTCCAGGGGAATCATATAAACAACGTGGTTACTATGAGAGCCTGTTAATCTCCACGGGCACTGTGATAACAAGACTTACCAATATTCTAAATTAATTGTTAAAAAATTCTAACAATTGAAGCTTGGGGAATTTCTACAATCTCTAAAAAGAAAGTTTTAATAATTAAAACTCCCACAAGTTTTACTTACTGGGATTATATCCAGGCTTTTTCAAAAGTATTTTTATACAATAATGATAAGCATAAACATTCTTGGTGGATAAAAATTTGTTCAAACGTTTTTAATGAACCTATTCCTACTTGGTTTATTAATTGATGGACATATTATGGTCCTACCACAAAGATTTTACCAGATTCATTCCTATATCTTTATAAAGAATGGACTGATATTTCACCATTTCTAACGGATTTATATTTATCCGAACACATCTGCAAAGTAGATACTATTGACCAGATGTATTTCTTTATTGAATACTCTATTCCCTGGATTTGCAAGTGGATACCAGAAGTTGGATATACTTCCCCTGAAGAACAAATTCCATGCCTTTACAGAGTCTATTATACCAATTTTTGGGACAAGTTAATGAAACAGATCCCCAAACAAAAACTCTTTATGGCACCGAACTAATCAATCAGGAGAATCTCCGTACAAGAAGGTGATAGGGAGGAAATGATCAGAAATTATTTAAAAGAGGTGGAACAAAGTTTATTACAAAACCTCTCCCAAATTGATAAATCAGATTCTTCAATGAGAAGCAATTCCAACACTAGAGATATGCCAGAAATAGATTTTGAAGAGTCTCAACGATCAGAGACACCTTCTTCCATAACAGAAGAAAAACTTCTTCAAATGGAACAGTTCCTGCAAGCACAGGAAGGATCACTCAAAAATCTAAAGAAAAGGGCAAGATGTAATAATAAATTATAATCTTGTTAAAACTTTGTAAAAGATAGACAAGAGATAAGGCTTGTCCACTTTATTTGCTTTATTCTTACCAGCAGACAAAATAAATGGCTGCTTTTGTAAGGGCCCGAATGTGAGACCCACACAGAGATTCCTTTTGTTCCCCTGGTCCGTCTATGTAAGGACCACTCCCTTCTTCAATTAAAAGCAAGCCAAGTTTGGCAAAGCTCTCACTTCTCTCTACTTGTAATTTATTCTCTCACTAAATAAAGTTTGTGTTTATATTATCTGGCATCTTCTGGTGACACCTTTGGCCTTTCCGATCAGGTACTATTCCAATTTCTCTTTTTCTTTTCTTCAGGTGATAGTCGGAACTATTTCCGGCTAAGTTTGTTCATATCTATGTTGAAGCTCCGGTAACTACAGTAGGGATGTCATGATCTTATCTAGACTCAATCATAATATTATGAGAAGGTTATCATAAATCTCAGCCTTATCTCTTTAATTTAAGAGTTAACTTGGTTCAAAGGTGGTGGAACAGTCGATTTCGGCACTGTCTACAGTATAACGAGCAGTGGTATATTGTAAGTCCCCGCTTAGCTATGGTGCGTTTAGGGGCAATAATTGATACCACAGTTAGAACTGTTATTACTGTTGACAGTATCGAAAAAAGGACAGGCCCCATGCTTTGGTAATGGCTTCTAGCCTTCCATACAGTCGATCTGAATTAAAGAATAAAACTAGATTTAAATAACCAACTAAAGTATTTTGATGAAATCATTGCTTTGTATCCCAGTCTAGATGGCCGTGCGGACTACCGCCCGCCTTATAGATCTTGGATCGCCTTTGGTATTTCAGTTTATAAATATATATTTAATTATTGTTTTTTAGTTTATTGATTATTTTTTCAGTTTATATATATATATACAAACGAGAGAACAATATGAAAAAGAAAACACAAAGCAAGCTATGGAAGAATTACTTGAAGAAATATATACAGAAGACCCCTTAAAACATTGGGAAAAAAGAAAACCAGTAGCAAAAATAGAATTGATAAAACCAGATTTAAGAGTCTATAAAAAACCTATATTTACATCTAGGGGCCTCTATTATTGTCGGGGAAGTAGTTATAATGCGGAAATTAAATAATAGAAAATAAATGCGGAAATTAAATAACATAAAATAAATACAAAATATAAGACTAAAATATAAAGCTAAGGATTAAACCAAGTTTTAAAAACTATCTCTCTTTATCTTATAAAGGTGACTTTTTCTAAACAATCATATATTTAGATACAAAACCTATATATATTTAAAGATATTAACCATGTATTAAAGATTTTAATCTTCACAGCATGACTCAGTAATCTCGGCACTATTCCTAACAACGCCTTCACACGGCTAACAGGATTACAGCCAATTACAACATGTTTCTCTTAGATTAACCAAAATTTAAAACATGGCAATAGCTTTAAATATTTATAGAGTATCTAAATACATGATACAATTTAAAACTAAGTCATATTTACAAGATAAAAAGAGATATAAGTAATTTAGCTACTCATGCTCATGAAACACATATTTTATTAAACATAAAACTTACTGGATTACAAGGTGAGGCTGATACTCAACTGCTTACACACTTAAAGCTATAAAACTTAGAGAGATTTTTAGAGTGAGGAGTAGAGAGTCGATGCCTCTAACTAGACTACTAAGGCTCCTTATATAATGGAGCTTACAAGGATTTCGTTGCAAAATAAAAAATCTATATTTACATCCTAGGGGCCTCTATTGTTGTCGTAGGGCCTCTATTATTGCTGCCTCTATTTGTCTTTTTCTTCTTTTTCTTTTTTCACCGCTCTTTTTTCTTTACTTTTGACTTTATCTTTTTATCTTTATCTTGTTGTCGGGGAATCTTCTTTTGGTTCTTGTCGTTTTGCTACCGACTCTTTTCCGCTATTCATCTTCTTTTTCGTGTATCTCTTTTGCTTCTTCGACTCTTCTTTTTCTTTGTTTGAAGAATATAGTTTCCATTTCTTCATCATTCTCTAGATTAACTTCACATTTCGGTATATCTTGCAGTGTGGACATATATGTTTGATGTTTTTCTTTGTTATTTTGTATCTATTCATTAATTCACATAATATTATCCCTGTCTCTTTTGATATCAGTGGATATGTTAGATCTGCAGTTGAATTCTTATCTTTGTATATTGGATTTAGTATATCACACATCCAGTCTTCTATCTGTTCTTCTATTCTATCTTGTTGTCTAGTATTCTTTGTTGATGAATATATCATTGTGTTTTTCCTATTAAGGTAGATCCATTTATCTCTATTGTAAGTTTGTAGTTCTTCAAATGTAACTTTCAATCCGTAAGCTCTTTTCTCTTTGACTATATAGTTTACTTCATGGATGGTACATAAGTCTTGTACTCTGTTTTCATATTCTAATATTTTTGACGTCAATCCTATTTTTATTAGCTGTATCTTGGGCAATATATTTCTTTGTTGTTGTGTTACTTCAGCCATTGCCGTGTAGAATCTTACATACATGAATTTTGTTTTTGTAGCTATCTGGAATTTATTTACTGCTTCCATTATTTCTGTTCCCAAGCATTCTACTTCTACTGGTGAAGTAATGTATATCGAATGTAGTAATCCATATTTAAATGCTTCAGTTACTAATCTTTTCTCTGTATTTGGCAATGCCACTAATTTGTTTATCTTCTCTGCTGAATTTATTCTGAAATCTTCGTTGTCTGTGCTTTGATTTGGATAGTTAATCATGGCTGTTGCATTTTGTAAATATTTGTCTGCTATTTCCATTTTTTCGAACTTCTGTTTTTCTACCTTGGTCCATTTTCCTCTTACTTCTCCTTGTTGTCCTTGTTGAGCTAGTATATCTTTATATTTTGTTTTTTTATTTTTTCTTCAATAACTTTCTCTTTTCCTTTTGAATTTTTTCTTGATGATTCTTGTTCTTGTTCCATACTTTTTTCTTGCTTTATCTGCTTCTCTTTTACTTGCTGTAACTCTTCTTTCATCTGCTTATTTTCCATTTTGATTTCTTCCATTGTTAGCACCAATTTGTTGATTGCTGCTAAGATCTCTTCCATCTCTTGTTAAATAATCTGCAAGAAAATTCATTTTAGTTTCTATGTATTCAATTTTGAATTCAAATTTTGCTATTTCAGCTAGTATACTTAGTATATTTCTCGTTTGTATTTTATCTTTTATATTTCTATTTTTTATCCATTGATAGGATACTAAATTGTCTGTTCTAATAGTTATTTCTCCTTCAGAAATATATAATTCGTATGCTTTTAATGCATAATAAATTGCTAATAATTCTTTTCTATTTATTTCCCATTTTCCGTGTTGTTCTTTCCACGTTCCTGAGTGGTATCTACATATAGTTTCTTCTCTTGTTTTTTGACATTTAAATTTTAAAATGCTTGCATATGCTTCTACTGAGTGGAAAGAACAACACGAAAAATGGGAAACAAATAGAAAAGAATTATTAGCAATTTATTATGCATTAAAAGCATACGAATTATATATTTCTGAAGGAGAAATAACTATTAGAACAGACAATTTAGTATCCTATCAATGGATAAAAAATAGAAATATAAAAGATAAAATACAAACGAGAAATATACTAAGTATACTAGCTGAAATAGCAAAATTTGAATTCAAAATTGAATACATAGAAACTAAAAAGAATTTTCTTGCAGATTATTTAACAAGAGATGGAAGAGATCTTAGCAGCAATCAACAAATTGGCGCTAACAATGGAAGAAATCGAAATGGAAAATAAGCAGATGAAAGAAGAGTTACAGCAAGTAAAAGAGAAGCAGATAAAGCAAGAAAAAAGTATGGAACAAGAACAAAAATCATCAAGAAAAAATTCAAAAGGAAAAGAGAAAGTTATTGAAGAAAAAATAGAAAAAACAAAATATAAATATATACTAGCTCAACAAGGAGAAGTAAGAGGAAAATGGACCAAGGTAGAAAAACAGAAGTTCGAAAAAATGGAAATAGCAGACAAATATTTACAAAATGCAACAGCCATGATTAACTATCTAAATCAAAGCACAGACAACGAAGATTTCAGAATAAATTCAGCAGAGAAGATAAACAAATTAGTGGCATTGCCAAATACAGAAATCCTCTACCCAAGACGTGGAGTCACCAACTCACGAACTACTATGGAATACTACACATAAAAGTCTGAAGGAAATATAACATAATTCTGTTTGTCTCGGAACAAAGAGACTACAGCTAATAACATAATTAAAGAGAGAGACGCCGGGCCTGCGGACGCAAGCTACCTCGGTCTCAAATATGATCAACTCCCACGCAATCGATTTACTGCTGCTGCTGCTCCTGATCAAAACCTGGACCTGCGCAAAAATGCACAAAAGTGCAGTATCAGCACAATCCGACCCCATGTTTTGGTAAGTGCCTGGCCTATCCCAGCGAAGTAGTGACAAGCCTAGGACCAGACACCCACATAAACCTGTGCAGTTCTATACATATGTACACTACAAGATAACAAGAAATAATCAAGTAACAAATTCAATAAGAAGTATCATAAGAGGGAAGCACAACAGTTAACAACAATTATTAAGTCAACAATGGAAAACAGAGTTTAATGGAAACAGTTAATATCAAACAAGGAGTAGAAAATAGTTACACGGAATCACCGTTCGTGCATTATCACTCTTATCCTCACCAAATAAGCAAATAAAAGTGCACGGCATTACCCTTCGTGCTTTTACACTCATCCTCACATCCATGGCACGGCATGATCCTTCGTGCATGGTTCAATAATAGGGCACGGCATGATCCTTCGTGCATAAATAAATAAATAAACATGGCACGGCATCACCCTTCGTGCATTATCACTCTTCCTCACCCAAATAACAATCAAATAAGTTCACAAGGAAAACAAGGTATAATGGAAACACAAGTAATATCAAGTCAAGAAATGGCAAACAATTGCACGGCATCACCCAAATAATATATAATAAAAAAAACAAGTAATATCAAGTCAAGGAATAGCAAACAATTGCACGGCATCACCCTTCGTGCTTTTACTCTCATCCTCACCAAATAAACAAATAAAGTACACGGCATCACCCTTCGTGCTTTTACTCTCATCCTCACATCCATGGTACGGCATGATCCTTCGTACATGGTTCAATAATAGGGCATGGCATGATCCTTCGTGCATAAATAAATAAATAAACATGGCACGGCATCACCCTTCGTGCATTATCACTCTTCCTCACCCAAATAACAATCACAGTTAAGGGCAGAGAAAGAAACAACAATTCATAAATCGTCCCGTCAAGGGCAATCAATAATTATCTTCGCAACAAGTCCCAACAAGGGAGAACAATAACGATTCACATGTAATATATCTCAAAATATCATTTTTCCAACGACTCACGGTCATACTAGACGCCAATGTATGGATGCTCGTCACCACAGCCCATACACCGCACTCGATCACAAAACACATAACACATAATCCTATTCCCTCAAGCTAGGATAGAACAAACACTTACCTCGAAAGTTTACGAACGATTCAATCCGTAGCAATGCCTTTTCCTTTTGAATTTGACTCCAATCCAATCGTATCTATACACAATTGATTTAATATCATCAATTCTACTTAACAAACTAGTTCATATTGCTAAATATGGTTTTTACAACATTCTGCCCGGAATAGTAAAAACCGACCCCGGGCCCACATAATCGAAACTCAAGTTTCGAACCAAAACAAGTTCACCCAATCTTCCATGAGTTCAAATATACAATTTGTTCTTAAGTTCGACTCCAAAACGAGGTCTAAATCGCAAATTCTTTGAAAGCCCTAACTATACCCATTTCTCAAATTTTCAACCAATTTATACATGTTTAAGCCTAAGGATTTGATTGATGTTGATGAAAAATGAAGAAAACGAGTTAACAATACTTACCCAATGAACTTTGATGAAGAAATGCCTCAAAAATCGCCTAAAATGCTGTGGAGAAGAGAGTTGAACAGAAATGGGATTTTTATCCCGTTTCTGTTATGTTTTCTGTCTTAAATTCACTGGGCGAAAATTTACTCTATGCGATCGCAGGGCCTGTGATGCGATCGCATAGAAGAAAAATGGGGACAGCAAAATTACTCTATGCGATCGCGGAGGTCCTATGCGATCGCATAGAAGGAAAATGGATGAACTGAAATTACTCTATGCGATCGCAGGGAATGGTATGCGATCGCATAGAAGCAAATTCTGGGCCTCAGTCTTACTCTATGCGATCGCGAAGAATAGTATGCGATCGCATAGGAGGAAAAGTGGAAGTTATGCGATCGCATGGTCTCTATTGCGATCGCACAGAAGGATTTTTGGGACCTCAAATCTTTGCTCTATGCGATCGCAGCCTCACCTATGCGATCGCATAGAAGAAAATCTCTGTGCAAAAATTGCAGAGTTTCTGCTGCA
>JASVEL010008744.1:0-48101 GCA_032618575.1 Nicotiana noctiflora | reverse complement strand
CACGGCATGATCCTTCGTGCATAAATAAATAAATAAACATGGCACGGCATCACCCTTCGTGCATTATCACTCTTCCTCACCCAAATAACAATCAAATAAGTTCACCAGGAAAACAAGGTATAATGGAAATACAAGTAATATCAAGTCAAGAAATGGCAAACAATTGCACGGCATCACCCAAATAAAATATAATGGAAAAACAAGTAATATCAAGTCAAGGAATAGCAAACAATTGCACGGCATCACCCTTCGTGCTTTTACTCTCATCCTCACCAAATAAACAAATAAAGTACACGGCATCACCCTTCGTGCTTTTACTCTCATCCTCACATCCATAGTACGGCATGATCCTTCGTACATGGTTCAATAACGGGGCACGGCATGATCCTTCGTGCATAATCAAAAATAACATGGCACGGCATTAACCTTCGTGCATAAATAAATAAAACATGGCACGGCATCACCCTTCGTGCATTATCACTCTTCCTCACCCAAATAACAATCACAGTTAAGGGTAAAGAAAGAAACAGTAATTCAAAATCCGTCCCATCAAGGGCAATCAATAATAATCTTCACAACAAGTCCCAACAAGGGAGAACAATAACAATTCATCTGTAATATATCTCAAAATAATTATTTTCCAACGACTCACGGTCATACTAGACGCCAGATGTATGGATGCTCGTCACCACAGCCCATACACCGCACTCGATCACATAACACATAACACATAATCCTATTCCCTCAAGCTAGGATAGAACAAACACTTACCTCGAATGCTTATGAACAATCCAATCCGTGGAAATGTCTTTTCTTTCAATTTGGCTCCAATCCAACCGTATCTATACACAATTGATTTAATATCATCAATTCTACTCCACAAACTAATTCTTAATACCAAATACAACTTTTACAACATTCTGCCATGAATAGTGAATTTCAACCCCGGGCCCACATGGTCGGAATTCGGGGTTAGGACCAAAATCCGGTTACCCATCCCCCACGAGTTCATGTATATAATTTGTTTCAAAATCGGACCTCAATTCGAGGTCCAATTCCCAATTTATGAAAAACCCTATTTTCTAACAAAAACAAGAATTTTACCATGAAAACATTTGATTTCTAATGAAAAACATGTTTAATGATGTTAGGAATTGAAAGAATTAAGTAAAAAGTGACTTACAATCGATTTGATGAAGAAGAAATCCTTGAAGAGTCGCAAATGGGTGTTTTGGTTTTTGTAAAATGTGAAGAAATGACTGAAATTCGTGTTTTTCAGGTCTCTGTGTTCGCATTTGCGAACATGGGTTCGCAATTGCGAACCCCGACCAATTTCTGGAGTTTGAAAAATAAGCTATGGGTGGGAAGTTCGCATTTGCGAACATTTGTTCGCATTTGCGAACAGTTCGCATTTGCGAAATAATGTTCGCATTTGCGAACACATGCTGTATAGGCAGTGTTCGCATTTGCGAACAATGGTTCGCATTTGCGAACCAAGGCAGTGTTGGGGAACGTTCGCATTTGCGAACAATGTTCGCATTTGCGAACATAGGCTGGCACTGGGGACCTTTGCAAATGCGAACAATTGTTCGCATTTGCGAACAAGGCTGGGCCAAAAGGGGCTTCGCATTTGCGATGAATGTTCGCATTTGCGAGCATGTCCCCCTTCGCAATTGCGAGAAAACTTCGCAATTGCGAAGCCAACAGCTGGGTGAAAATCCAGCAGTTCAAAAATTCAGAGTTTCATCCAACGGCCTATCAAATCTTTACCCGAGCCCCCCGGGCTCCAAACCAAACATGTACACAACCTCAAAAACACATTATGGACTTGTTCGTGCGATCATATCGCCAATATCACTTCGTTTTAATCAAATCGAGCCTTAAACTCATGATTTTCATACTTTTGATTTTCAAAACTTCATAACTTGGAACTCAAGGTCCAAAACATCTCAAACGACATCCAAATGTCACCAAACTTTACAGAAATCACATATATAATATTTAAGACTTGTACCGGGCGTCGGAACCAAAATACGAGCCCGATACCAAGGTCAATTAATTTATTTCCTTTAATAATTGCATCAAAAACAATTTCACATAAAAATTCATAACTTGGGCTCTAGGCCTCAGGAATTCGACTCCGGACACATGTCCAAGTCCCATATTTTCCTACGGACATCTCGGGACCATCAAATCTCGGGTCCGGATCCGTTTACCAAAAATGTTGACCGAAGTCAACCATATCAATATTAATATCATTTTTTATCCAATTTCTCATAGAATTCATATTTTCTATCACAAAAATCTTTCCGGCTACATGCTCGGATCGTGCACGTAAATCGAGGAAACATAGAATGAGGTTTTCAAGGCCTCAGAAGCTCGAAATTATTAATAAAATAAGTGATGACCCTTTGGGTCGTCACATCAAGAGATTCATAAGGGAAATTAGTCATTTCAAACAAGAATTGGCAGTAAATAACAAAGCACTAGTTCTTTTTCTTTCAAGGTACATCAGAAACAAATACTCAGCCTTGTTTAAAATTGAAGGCTTCATATGCAAATCAAATGTCATGTGTCTTCTGCTGATCATACTAAAATCGCTTGGGTCAATTTCCTGGAGTATATTACTGATGCAACAATCAGAAGATAGCATCAAGGTTAAAAGAATGATACATAATCCTCAACTTATCAACAAAACTACTTTGGCACTAATGTACACTCAGAAATCAGGGAGAAGCTACCAAGCATTAAGCAAATGGAGCAAGCAGATTTGGTGGAAGGTTGTGAGCCTAAAACCCCGGTAAATCTTAATTTGGCTCTTCAACAGACTGTTCGATGTCATTATCAAGATCTGCAAATGAAGATATGTCAAGAGCCTCTTATGAGGAGCTGAACAGATGGAGTATTTGAATAAATCATCATTTTGAAACTAAAATAGATAGCGAGAACTGAAAATTTACTAGAAATAGAGGCTTTGTAGTGTTCCCTTTGCTAATATCAGTATTTTGGATTTTTCACAAACGGACTAACAGAGTACTGTTGTTAGTACATCACTTAACAAATCCGTCCAGGAATGAATAGTTTTTGTTTGTGTAAAGTGACTGAAGAAGAAATGTAGTATGATTTCTTAACATCTATGACTACTCTTTCAGAGGTTTCTGTTCAAGTGTAAATGTTCAATTTGGTCATTATTAGGTTTTAGGTTCCAATTTCCAAATAACTTACTCAAATCGAAGTTAATCATTATTACCAGAAGATATAAATGTTACAGAAACTTTAATGCAATGCCCAATTGTTAAGTTGGTCCAATGAGGGAGACGGTGGCAGAGGCACTGAGATGAATGTACAAGCACAAAATTCTACTAATTGCTTTAACAAGGCAATCAGAACAATCAAAAATTCACACACATGGTTAAGTCCTCAATCTACTAGGTATATGGACTAATGGTCCTTTTCATATTTCTTCTAAAGGGCATTAAGAGCCAAGATATTTGAACAAGCATAGCGCACGATTCATTCCAACAGGGCAAGCACATATCAATGGGTTTCCCTTAAGTTCATAAGTGATAATAGCTAACTTTACATTTCGAATTCTATGTTGTTAAGCTATCAAGATTCAACTTCTTCTTTATGGGATAATAAAGTTTTAAGTAAAGAGTGTGAGGGCACAAGCATGAGTATCTCTCAAATGAAAGACAAACAGGAAGTCTGTTAACAAAACACCTAAGTGTAGAGCCTCAATAAAGGATACTCAAAATATATATACAATGATATTTCTACAAGATTACAGAATATAACAGAGGAGTAGATGATCTAAAACCAGATCAGTATGCTCATAATAGAGGTTCAAATAATAAGAAAAGATAAATTTTAAATATGATTAGGTAGACATGGTTCTAGCAGCAGATCAATCAATATAGGCAGGCATGTTAAGTATCATGTCAAAGCTTGCTAGTTATAGAGAATCAGGCAAAATGGTTACTAGTTGAAGTCCAAAATAGAAGAATATTTCCCAATCCGAGAACAGAGTGGCCTATGGGCATGAAATAGAAGATTAACTGAAAATACATTGATAACATACATGGTTTCGGGGTCTGAATAGCTATCCTTGACAAGTATCTTGACAGACACTTCCAATTGGATGGCCTGTATATACTATTGGAGATGCCAAAAGATTTAACAACTTGAAAGCATAGAAATACTTCGATCAAGGAAATGATAAAGCTTACAAGTTTAGCATATTTAAACATCTGGTATACTAAGATCATAGATACCATGTCCTATTCTGGTCTATACGTATATATCATATAATACATATCGGATTTTACTTTGCTTCACCCTTTCTTTTTCCTTTCTTTGCTTCAAGTTTGGCTTGGATACGAGCAGCTGCCACTGCCTTTGCTTCTTCTCTCTTTTTCTTCTCCTCCTCCTTAGCTGCAGCTGCCACTTCTCTTTACTTCTTTAGCTCCCTGTTAATACAGTACCGATTGTTTTGTAGAAATTCCATTCAGTTTAAGGGTATAAACAAAAGCTCTTACAGAGAATAAACCATGATTTTTCAAGCTAATAGCGCAGAGAAAGAGCGAGAACTTACTCCAGCCTAGCCCTTTCATCTTAAACACTGCTGATACTAGAACCTTTACGTGGTCTACAAGCCACGAGCTCCACCTCAAAAACAAGGCTTGAACTGTATTAAGATGTTTCAAACTAACAATTAGATTACCACTTCAAAAGAACACTGTCCCTACCAGCCCAAAACATTGATTGTGTTGCCATGAATCAATGTCCTCGTACTTCCTTTATTTGACCAAAGGTCCAGGAATTTGGTTATGCAAGTGGTATTTCCATGAATCAGTATCTATGCTTATGCAAGTGGTCCACACCCCCGTAAGAGGGATATGAATTCTCTCTTATGAATACACCAAAATGTTAATATGTTTGAACCACAGGCATAAAGCAAAGAGGATAGAAATTACCAACTAAACCAAAGAGGAAGTGGGAGAAGGGACGGGCCTCAACAGCCGAGCAAAAGTATCCGAAATCTCTCTCAAATCCTGCAAAATTGAAGCATGTCAGAATAATATTCTAAAGGATGTAAATAAAAATAATCATAAAGTATTTATAAACAAAAAAGCCATTATCACTCACTCAAAAATAATTAACTTAAAAGAATTTCATAATTTTGTTATTTAATTATATGCTTCCATCCAGTCCCAATCAGTATTATCAAACCCATTCTCCTCCTCTGATGTTTCCACAATTTCATCATGTGAATATTGTGCATGAGATGGAATATCAATGATATCAACTGGTACATCTTCTCTTGACCATCTAATGTCATCATCAAGCAATCTAGATGAGGAACCAATATCATTATTAGGTTCCCGCCAAAATGTGTCTCCAATATTGGGACAATTCTCTTCCTCCAGATCATACAAATCAACAAGTACTTTACTCCGTGCATAATAAACATCTTTCTTAATTGGATCCTCCGCATAAAAAACTTGATAAACTTATGATGCCAACACAAAAGGGTCATCTGTACTACATAATCTATTGAAGTACACCCGAGTTAACCCATAATCATCTATTTCATTACGAAACCAATCACATCTAAAAAATACAACACCAAAAGAACCCCAATAATCAATCTCAATGATATCCTTAATAGCCCCATAATAGATAACCTCTCCATCGATGGGATTTTTGTCCCTAGCACTAGCAAAACTATATGTTGTTGCCAATAAAGTCACTCCACTATTTTGAGTCTTGCCTCGGGAATCCCGCTCTTTAGTATGAAATCGGTATACATTAATAAAATATCCTATGTATCTTTTGGCTACCATATTAGGTCCTTTGGCTAGCCATCTTAAATAATCTGGCAATTCGATATTTTTAACTTTTTCTTTAAATCAATTGCTGAATTCTCGACTATGATCCTTCGCTCTTACCCATGCATTTGATCTACTATGATTAACAATTAAATTCTTATGTTCCCTGCAATCAAGAACATTTCCAATTTAATCATATAATAAAGAAAAAATTATATAAAAAACAAATAAATAATAATATAATTTATCTTACTCGATAAACTTTTCCATTTGTTCATCTCCAGTATTGAACAAAGCATATCGATGTGCTTCAAAGCATAACTGTGAATCCATGAGAAAAGTATTTTGTTTCTTACTTTCAATTGGATGGCCTATATTAGGGAATATAGGTGATAAATTTTGAGAGCACTCATCATCCACAATTTGGTACCTACTAAATTTTGTCTTCACGCCATCATGTAGATATCTCGAACAAAAAGTCAAGCACTCATCGGCCAAAAACCCCTCTGCTATTGACGCTTCTGGAGCAGATCGATTACGTACAAAGGCCTTGTACTTACATAGGTTCCTCTCAATGGGATACATCCAACGAAGATGAGCCGGACCCCCAAGCTTAATTTCATCTACCAAATGAATAGGCAAATGTGGCATTATGTCAAAAAATGTTGGATCGAAAATCTTTTCAAGCTCACATGTTATTTCAACAATTTCAGAACTGCATTATTTCAAGATCTCTTCGCCTTATGACCTTACTACATATAGCTCTAAAGAAATTTCCCAACCTAATCAAGGCCAATGAAACATTCTTGGGCAACACCTTTCTAACAGCAACCTGGAGCAAGTAATGCATTATAAAATGGGCGTCATGACTCTTGTACCCTGATATTTTCATCTCCTTCACGTGCACGCGTTCTGAAATATTCGAAGCACACCTTTTTGGTAATTTAGCATTTTTCATGACAGTACAAAACAAACTTTTCTGTTTTGGTTCCATGTAGAAACAAGATTTAGCCAAACTTATAGTTCCATTATTATTTATTCTTGGTTGCAACTCCTTTCGTATCCCCATTTCTTGTAAGTCATAGCGAGATTTTTCATGATCCTTTGATTTTCCATCTATTTCTAATAATGTCCCAAGCAAACTATCATATATGTTTTTCTCGATGTGCATCACATCAAGATTGTGCCTCAATTTGTTATGCACCCAATATGGCAATTCAAAAAAAACGGATCTCTTTCTCCACGGACCCTTATCACTTCGAGGCCTTATTTAGCTCTCTTTCCAAAGATATTGTTGAATTCAAGCATCTCTTCAAACAATTCTTCACCCGACAATGGAGCAGGTGCAGGTCTACGATCCTCCTTACCATCAAAAGACTTTTTATCTCATCGGAATGGATGATCACGAGGCAAAAATCTTCGATGGCCCAAGTAAAACATCTTATGACTATTTTTGAGATATTAAGAACATGTATGATAATTGCAAGTGGGGCATGCCAATCTCCCCTTAGTGCTCCATCCTGAAAAGCATTGCTAATGCTGGAAAATCACTAACTGTCCACATTAAGGTAGCACGCATTCGGAAAGTTTGGTTGGTTTCAGCATCAAATATGTCTATCCCAGTTTCCCATAATTCCTTCAATTCTTCAATTAATGGTCGTAGGTACACATCTATATCATTTCCTGGAGATGATGAACCTGGAATGATCATAGACAACATTATATACTCCGGCTTCATGCAAATCTACGGTGATAGATTATAGTTCATTAACATAACATGCCACGTGCTATGAGAAATGCTCATCGTCCGAAACGAGTTGAAACCATCACTTGAAAGACCCAATCTAACATTCCTAGCATCTTTAGAGAAGTCTGGATGCAAAGAATGAAAAGCCTTCCAAGCTTCCCCATCAGCAGGATGTCTTATGTTCCCATCATTGGGTCGTTCATTAGCATGCCATCTCATTGCAAGAGCCGTTTCAGGACACATGAATATCCTCTGAAGCCTAGGCTTTAAAGGAAAGTACCTTAAAACCTTTGCAGGGATTTTAGAGCTTGCTTTAGTCAAAGGACTACCACTCTTCCACCTTGAAGACCCACAAATAGAGCAATTCTCGGCATTCACATTTTCTTTCCAAAATAACATGCAATCATTAGGGCATGCATGTATTTTTTCGTAATGAAGACCCAACTCTGTTATCATGTTTCTAGCCTTGTTGAAAGATTTTGGTACTTGAGCAAAGGGAAATGCCTCTTTTATCAACTCTAACAAATCGGAGAAAGCCACATTGCTCAACCCATGCAAGGATTTAAGCAAGTACAATCGAATAGTGAAACTCAGTTTACTAAAATTTTCACACCCCGGATATAACTCTTGTTTTCCTTCCTCCAACAATTTAAAAAACTTCTTTGCATCTTCAGATAGTCTTTCCCCAACTTCTTCTTCATCCCCCACCTCACCATCTATATTTCTAAATGTATCATGCGTCCATCAATGTCGTCACGCATGGTAGAACCTTCATCATTATTGCTTGCATGAGGTGTACTTCTCGAGAAAAATCCTTCCCCGTGGAAAACCCATTTGGTATAACCATCAACAAATCCATGAACAACCAAATGATATTTCATTTCCTTGGGCGGCTCGCTCAAATGCCTTATCAAGAAAATTATTCACTCCACGGATATAATTCATCCGTCCATCTTAGGAGATTCATCCAACTTTTATCATCATTATCCATAGATACCTATACGATAAAATGGAGGAATTAGTAGTAATAAAGAACTAGCTAACAACAATAATGACAAACCTCGTAAATTCTACAAGTGGTGTTCTAGGGAGGGTAATGTGCATATTTTCAGTGATCCTTGCTAAAAGTATTAATTAGCAAGGGCCAAAACTAGAATACAAGATAAATGCACGCCAGAGGACCACAAATTAGATGGATATACAAAGAAGCGTTCAAACTAGATTGCCCATGAGTTCTTGTCATGGATATGCTGATGATATGAGGACTTAAACAAGGCACACTCACAACTGGCATATAATGGAGGAAGTATATATACATATATAGTAAAAGTTTTATTTACAGCCATCCATCTATTTACAGATCTTTAAACACTTGTTTATCATATAATTTTTGCATGCTCTAAGCCAAGGTCGCAAGCAGGTAATCCAACTTCCAGTAGATGTTAGTGCAATCCTCATAGCTTGGCATTGGTAGAGACTAAGGATCACCTAGAGGTGGTAGTTACACTAGCCCCTTCTCTGAATATGATATTTGCCACCTTTGGTGGAAGCCATGGTGCATTACCAGCATTTTGAGCATCCCCTTGTTGACCTTCAATGTGTATCACCGGATTGCGCCCCTTCTTCACCTTTAATCTCCTGACTTTCTTCCCGGCAAAAAGGCCAAGCTTAATTGCAGTAAATAGGACTAATGCAACCAACAGTGGTCTAACAGCCCAGTGGAAGTCCTCAAGGTGTTGATACTTCTTCACAATACTAGGGCAAGTGTAAAAAGATATGATTTCGACTTCAGCTGGATCAGCCAAGAAGCTACTATCTTCATCACCAAACACCAGCATACCAGGAAAGTTCACAACGAGACACCCATTAGGTAGCACCTGACAAATCCTACCTGATGCCCAGTCACCACCTCTCGTTCGGGGCCATTCAAAGCGCGGACTGAAGATATCAGGCTTCAGCCTTACAAACTATCCAGCAGAGTAAGCTTCTGCCATCTGAAGGTCGGAGCAGTTACCCTTCCAAAATGATACGTGATACACAAAATGAACAACTCTTTTCCACTTCCGAATTTAAACTAATCTAGCACAAATCAAACTAACTGAGCTTCTAATTCTATTTTTTACGCATTTTTTATCAGGCTTGCTATATGAAAATCCCAGCAATAGCATCTTGAATTATTGGGCTAAAGGGACGAGACTGTTAGTTCCAACATTGCAGACTGTTAATAGCCAAGAAATTATACTATAACCAGTATAAGTTCATAGTATATATTTTTGCACTGTATTTGATGCATAAATATCACAATTTCAACTCTGCTAGTGTAGTATCTTGGCATAAAGTATTACTGTATTTGATGCATAAGTTGTACTCGTCAATTGTTAGTTTAGGATAAATGTAAGATCTGTCACAATTTATTATACCAGCATGAGCATGACCTGTTCAGCCGCTGTATTTGTTAAGGGAATTTTTTATATGTCACAATTCCTATCATCACATGGCATACTGTATTTGATGCATAAATATCAGAATTCATTCTACTGGACACTGGAAATTGTACATAGTGACAAGTCAGGTATTTACCAGTAGATGTTTTCAATTATATCAAACTTGTTAAGCCAGTGAAAAGGAGCTCAAACCAACTGCCACTGTACAGAATGTCCAAAGAGAAACAAAATAATAGTTATACCTTTCCTATTCAGTTTTTCAAACTTCTTGTCATATCGAGTAAAGCGAGATGCTATAGGAATTTTATTAAACCTTATATCAAACTTGTTCAGCCAGAGACTATAGCTGCTACACCAGAAAGCTAACATATGAGAAACAATTCTCATAATACTGAATTATGAGCTAGAAAGAAGAAAACAAGAAGCAAGAACACGAGAACCACTTCCCTTTAAATTCAGTAAGCCATGTGATGATAGGAATAGTTTGTAAAAGAGCAGCTAAACTCACACATATAATTGACCTATATAACAGAATACATGCAACAAACATAACTAATCAACTAAATTAGCAATGTGACATCTAGTACAAATAGCCATTGCTTGCTATGTGCCATGATCTGCATTTATGAAAGCAGGATTTATCTTTATATTATACTTTTATGACCAGGTTTTCTAGTTCCAAATTGAGCATGACCTGCATAATGCATCCGCGCAAAATATTTTACATTTTGATCAAAGTTTTAGCAAGAAAAGCCGAGACATGATCCAAGACCTAAAAGAACAAACAGCAGAAGAAGAAAGGGAACAAAGAGGGTGAAATAAATAGTCAATTAGCAGTATAGCAAAACCCCAGCAACAGAAAAATAACCAGCAAAAATCAACTACGAGCTAAAAGATGCGTAGCAGACCAAAACCACGAATGGCGCGCACACGTTCAGGTTATTCAGTGACACAGAGCAAGTCAACCTAATACAACCTAGATAGATTGAAGAGTTAAAAAAAATGGCATCAAAATAACTTACTGTACCAAAAATTGTGTCTGAAGGTTATGTGAAATCGACACGGCTGAGGGCTCTGTGAAATCAACGACGGCTGAGGGCTAATCGACGACGGCTGAGGCTCTCTGAAATCGATTAACGGTTGGGCGCACTCTGTGAAATTGAAGAAGAAAGATTTTAATTTGTGACGCTGGGCGCGCTCTGTGAAATCGAAGAAGACATATTTTAATTTGGGGGTATTTGCTATACGTTTTGATGTATAGCAATTTTAACAGGAAGGGTAAAAATGGTCTTTTCACATATTACTCCTTATTTAAATTATTCAAAAATAAAATAAATAGGGGTTATTTTGGCGGGTTTAACAAAATTTAGGGGGAAAATTGGAAGGGGAAAAAGAACCGTTCCAATAGAATATTTTTACAATAAAAGCGTGCCAGTAGATAAATATATTGGGACGGTTTTCATAACCGTTGCGGAAGATTAATCTATGGCAACGGTTTTTTCACAATGGCAACGGTTGTATAGCCTAAGCGTGCCGATATCACATAAATGATATTGTAACGGTTATAACCGTTACCATATCTACTCTATGGCAACGGTTGTTAGACCGTTTCTAATATAACTGTTGCCATAGGCCATTTTTCTGGTAGTGATACCGCAGAAGCGGTCTCGCGGAAGCGTGTCTGTGATCACTGAAGCGAAAGGTCGTCAGTGATTAATGAACAGAAGGGTTCAAAATTTTAGAAGTCATAACACATTTGGGGCTTTGAACTAAGAGGCGATTTAGGCGATTTTGAGGAGGAAATCGAGGGAATTCTTCAGGTAAGCACTCATGGACTCAATTTAAGTTAATATATTGATAAATTATGGAGTTAACCTCTAAAATTGGAAGAAATAAGGTGTGTCAATGGGGGATTTTTGCTCTAAGCCTGGGTTATTGAAAATCACTAATTTGAAAGGGCAAACGGAGTCCGATTTGGTAAAATTCATATGTATGAACTCGTATCGGGATAAGGATTCTAAAAATGTAACTTTTGTAATTTTTTGAGAAGCTGGCCCGGGGGTCGAGTTTTGGCAACTTCGTGATTTTTGGTGTAATTTGAGTTATTTCGATTGGGTTATGTTACTTTAGCCTTTTTTGATGTATTCTTATTGGTTTTAATCAGATTCTGCACCCGTGGAGGCCAATTCTTGTGGCAAGGGCATTGCAGGCTAGTCTTCGAGCCGAGTTGAGGTGAGTAATGGGTGTGGGTGATGACAGCGGGTTCGAAACCCCGATATATCACTACGTGATGTGGTATTGAGGCGAGACACATACTCTACTGTGAGTGCGGGGTCGATTGTGATTGGGGACTATGGCTTAGTCCGACTTGGTAATATTATACTGTGTTGTTGGCTATTATTGAGCCGGTAAACCTCCTACTTGGATGGTTGTGGATATCCTTGGGCTGTGAGCCAGTTATTTGGATCCCGTGAGGATCGTTATCATACGTAATTATAGCATGTTATTCTGATATCAGTCCTGAGCTGGACACTGTCTAAAATGGTTTTCCAAACTGTGGTATTTACGAAACACTATTTTCTACTATTATTGATAAAAAGAGGTTTCAAATTATATTTCTATGCCTGTGAGGCTTGCATTGCATGTAGCTGGACTGATAGTGGATCGGGCTACGCGCCGCAACATATCATTTATATTGCGCGTGGGTTGTAGGAGCCCCTCCGGAGTCTGAACCCTCACAATGAGCGCGGGTACCTAAATAGATCGAGCTACGTGCTGTAGCGGTCATGTTCATGCATTTGCATTGCATTTAGATATACTTGTTGTACTGTAGCTGATATTGCTGGTTCTAAGATTGTTCGTGTTAATAATGGTAATAGAGATTATTATATAGCCTTGCTTAGTGCATTATTGGGTGTTCTTATCTTCGCTGTCTTACCCGTGCTTATTACCACTGAGTTGGAAGTACTCACACTACTCCATGCACCTTGTGTGCAGATCCAGATGTCACACCTTCCTTTTTACTACCTCTTTTTCCTGAAAAAAAAGGAATAAGGTATACCCCGTTAATTACTAATACACCCGAAAAAGGATATAATAATAACAACAAGGAAGGAGTTTTTCCACTTTAAGGACAATCGGAACGTGATTTTATTTAGAGTTTCAGAGTCATCACTTGGGAAGATAATGGTGTCCCAAGTCACCGGTTAATTCCGAATCCAAGGAAATTGACTCTGTTTAAACAGTCCGTGAAACTAGAAATCTGGATAAGGAATTCTGTTAACTCGGGAGAAAGTGTTAGGCACTCCCGGATTCCGTGGTTTTAGCATGGTCGCTCAACTATCATTTTTGACTTTATTTGATTTTGTTATATGCTTTTATGAAATGTGAATGTTTCGATTTGGTATTTTTAAAGACTTGCGATGTCGCGAGAACGCATTGCGAGTCACACCGCAACCAGTACGCCTGTGACTTTAACACGTTCCAGCTTCGCCGGGATTTAAGTTTTGAGTCACATTAAATGTGCACTCGTATTTAAGGAATGTATATTTTAAATCATCCCTATAACGACTACGGCTTATTATCCTTTAGGAAAGACCGTGAAATTCGCTAATCGGTCTCTTCGAATCTATCAATTATTAATAATCATACGGGGGGCCCCGCGTATTTTTCTTTTATGCGAGGCTCGTCCCATTATTTTAAAAGTCCAATCCTATTAAATGCTATATTCTCTATTTTTTGGGTTTTCCCCTAATTATATTACTTCTTTTGTACTTTCAGAATTATGTCCAGGCCCATTATTCCATTTCCAGGCCTGGACATTATGGACCGAATTTAATAGTACAGTTCACACAACTGGGTTTCAGAAACCCAGTATATGTAAAAGTCATTATTTAGAGGCCCAAAGATGAATCCAGTTGCATCAGGGCCTATACTATCTATCAAACCCAAATCAGACGAGAGTAATATAAAGCAGAATCGATATTTCATAACTAATATACAAATACTCATTAAACAATAAAATAAATCAACCAATAGCATTTTTATTTCATAATAAACTGGAGTACAGGTGTATTAACATTAATTCTGAATTCTAATTATCAATCACTAATTGAACTTAAACAATAGACTACTGTCTCATCTACTTTAAACGGTGATACGATGCTTATCAGTGCAAATTGAATTGTTTAATTACTGATTCTAACTCATACTATTCTGGATCGTTATTAAGCTAAACTAAATGACAGAGCATGTTATGACTTGATTTACTTATTTCGAGTTATCATAATCTAATTAAGTGAGATAAATTAATTGATGTTTTTAGGTTATTAAGCCTGTTTACTAAGTGAGTTAAGCTCATATATCATCCTTTTTTAACCTAGTTTAGCGATGATTATAGCTATATCTACACTACCTCTACACTATCTATCACATTGTTCCAGTCTCGTACATATTCAGTTATTACAAATGTTCCTATCAAAATACAAAATGTCTAATACACCATAACTATAAATCTATGAAATACAGTAGAAGACTTCATTCAAATAACTCATGAACTTTTCATTTCATCAATTGATTGGCAATTACATTTCTTGATAGAAAGTGTACCTGGATCAGCAAATGAAACTTATAAGTCTAGGCAGCAAGATGAAGAATAGTCAGCGATTACAGCAGCAAAACAGTAGAAGAATAACCACGGCAAAGCAGCAATATCACATTCAATTATAATTTTCAAACCCAGCAAATAAGTGATTCAAGTCCAAGCAACGGTCGTAGTCAATATAATCCGATCAATTAAGTCCAGAGTCGATCCCACATGGAATTTATCTACCAACTGCAACTTTCACAACCCAAGAACACTTCTGAAAGCAGCTTCCCAAAATTTGAATATATTTTCGTGGAGGTTTTCTAACAATTAACTTTTGCAAGAATTAAAGACTTGAATGAAAGAATTGAATACGATGTAAAGAATGAAGAGAACAACTAAGGTATTGATCTCCCCTATTGATCGAATCCCTTCTGTTTATGCTCATACAAATTGTCAATATTAATCTATCAATCATGAACGCTATTTCTATCGTAATTCTCTCCCGAGCAACTGCAATAATTTACTAGTGCACTCTCCCGAGCTACCCTAGCTAGCTTTAATTTGAATGATTCACTTTAGATTGCACCCAAGGTTTTGTTATTCCTAATCCCACATTTACACCTACAATTATAGATTCCTCCAATAATTTAGGTGTGGTGTTGTTCAACAATATACCTAAATATGCACTCTTTTCCAAGTTATGCATACTAAATAGGCACAGCTAATTGGGGATCCAACCAATTAACTACAACAAGAACAAAGTTGAAGAAATAGAAATCTAGCTAACAATTTGTAATCACATAAACTAGAAGTTCATCACTCAATAGGTTCCATCAAAATCTTAGATAAGGAATTAGCTACTCATGATCAAAGAAACAATAATAATAATTGAATTCATAATCAAACATTCAATGTCAAAGAAAGAAATAAGTTGAGAGAGTTCTCTCTTACTAATTATCTTGCAAAAATAGGGAATAATACAATGCTTTTCTCTCTTGGGCGAAATCTATGTTTATATAGAGGGTTTAGGTTACAAAAATTGAGTTTTTACAAAGTTGGCTTTCAGAAATTTTGGCAGTGTCCGCGGTCCGTTCGCGGTAGTGGATGGACCGCGTACAGTCAGGCTCTCTGAAGTTTGCGAGGTTCCGCAAGCCCATTTTTTCGCGGTTCGTCCGCGGTCGCGGATGGACCGCGGATGGACTGCGGATGAACAATATCTCGCATTCTTCATTCTATTTTTTAATGCCAACTTCACTCTTGCTCTACACTTGGTCTTTTTACCATCTTATGACTCCAAAATGAATCTTTTAGTCTCCAATGACTCATGTGTACCTATAACACACCAAAAAACACTAATAGAAGTATTTTTTCATCATAAACAATATCAATTCAACAATAAAGCGTGATTATTTAAGGAATACTTATAGTCAAATTCACCTATTATCAATATCCCACACTTAAACCTTTGCTCATCCTCGAGCAACCTTAATCACACTTTAGGCCAATTTTATTAATGTCTTCCCCAAAATATGTCACAAAAGCTATCTTTCATGATTAACCTAAGACATGTACAATCCTTACCTAACTGTAAACTCACATGCCAGCACATTACTGCTTACTCTAGTTATTATCACAGACTTGCAAATTTACCGTTTTCTTCTTGAGTAACATGCCCTCATACAATTTATTGAGAGAAGTTCCCACACATAAATAATTTAGAACATGGAACTTATAGATATAGGAAAACTTCACTCACTCTCAACAAAGAACATTCATATGCATACAGACACACCATAGTGTCACGACCCCAAATCCGGTCGTGATGGCGCCCAGCACACTGCTAGGCCAGCCCGACCAATCAACAATAACTACGGAGCCACAAGCTCACTTTATCCGATTTAAGCATAACGGTGTTAGATATATTAAAAACAGGGAACCAAGTCCCAACACGTGCCAACTCCCATAGACCGAAGGGTCAAGAGTCATGAGCCTCTACAGAGTATACAAAGTGTAAATAGTGAATATAACTGTGCACAAGTGTGGGATGATCAGAACAAAATACAGACAAATTGGAGAATCAGGTCCTGCGAACGCTGGCAGCTACCTCGACTGTCCAAAAGTACTCCCGAGCTGCAATAGAATCAGCTCCACTATGATGTACCTGGATCTGCACACAAGGTGCAGGGAGCCGGGTGTGAGTACTTCCAACTCAGCAGGAATAAAAGTAAATAATGCTGAAGGGAAGAAAACCACGATAGACACAATCTCATGATACACAATACAAAACTATCTTTTTATTCCTTTCCAGCATAAGTGAGTAGATCATTAAAAATCTCAATTTTTAGCTACTTTCTGTCATAATAATATACCAATACCTGGATACATCTCAAGCAGTGCAAGTCCGCACTCAAATCAGCCCCTCGGGCTCAGCACTCCTTATCAATTTACACCAGGAGATCTGGTCAATAAGGCAACTAATGCATGTGTGCCAGTAATGTATGAGTGTTGAATGTTATGCCACGTAATACACGTAAATCAATGTATGTATGCCATGCAATGCATATGACCGCTACGGCGTGTAGCCCGATCCAATTTGGGTACCCGTGCTCACTGTGGGGGTTCAGACTCCGGAGGGGCTCCTACAGCCCAAGCACAATATTAATATCACACCTGCTGCGGCGCGCAGCCCGATCCGTATACCACTGCGGCGTGCGGTCCGATCCATGCATGTGTATGCATATGCTCACATAAAATGTCATGCCCTAACATATGGCCCTCGGCCCCAATCAGTCTAACAAATAATCAAGAAAGCCCTACGGCAACAATATCATATTAGCTCACAACTAAAAATGTCATTAAGACCTTGTTCAAGTTTTTCATAACCTTATAAAAATGTTGAATAGCAAAAATACCATTTTAAAACTTAAATTTAGAATAAAATAAGCACAGAGTTATCAAAACAGTGATACCAATCCATGAAGGACTCAAATAATTGGCACGAAGCCCAAACATGATAATTAGTCCAATTCATTTCAACAATTAGGTGTTATTATTTATTACGCGGGACGTTCCAACTCTCTTATACGCGAACGCGTTACCATCCCTCGCGAACGCGATTGTCACCCGGCCCCAGCCTATGCGAACGCGGCATAGCCCTCGCGAACGCGAAGGCTTAAATTTCGCCCAGTGATCTGCAATTTACAGCAGACCATTTCTTGCTTCCAAGTGCCGGATGATGGTCCGGATTCACCCCGAGGCCCCCGGGACCCCAACGAAAACCACCAACATACCCCAAAACACAATACAAACTTTTTCCAATCATAAAAATACCATCCTAAACATCAAAATCACCAATTACACACGAATTCAAGCCTAAGTTTCTTCAAAACTTCCAAATTACACATTCCATCAAAAACCCGACCAAACGACGTCCGAATGATCGGAAATTTTGCAGGCACATCCAAAATCACCTAACGGAGCTACTGCAACTGTCGGAATTCCATTCCGACTCCCGAATCAAAATCTCACCTACCGTTCGGTTTTCGCCAAAATTCAACCTTAGCCAATTCAAGCCTATTTCTACACCGGGCCTCCAAATTCAATTCCGATTGCTCTCCTAAGTCATAAATGATCCCCCGAACCTAGTCGAATCATCAGAATCTGATTCCAAGCACTCTAACTCGATAGTCAACTCTAGGTTGACTTTCGATATTCAAACTTCCTTCAAACATGCTATTTGCTTCATTTTCAATTCAATTTACTCCTAACTCACCCGATAGGCTCTAACACTGATATAAAAGCATAAAACATGTAATTGTAACATGACGGGGTGGTAAATTCCCGTAACGACGGGCCGGGTCGTTACATTCTCCCCAACTTAAACAAACGCTCGTCCTCGAGCGGACTCAGAGTTGTACTAGAAACAACTCAATAGCTGAATGACCTTACCAAGCATATACTCGGGCGATCATACGTCACCCTATCTCACATAAGTCCGAAAATACCATATAGTCAAAATTTCACAGACCATCTGAACCATAAATCACATTGCACTTTCTGAAATCATAGGCCAAATGCAAATCCCATGCCTATACTCAGGATACACTCGAATCCACTGCAATAACCCATATTCACTACTCCGAGTGAGATCATATGATGTATCAAACAACCCAATCACTCGAGACAATAGTCTCTAATCACACAATTTCCCATGATAACCAAATACCAACTGAAAAACCCTTTTTTTATTAGATAGAGTCTTGTTCCAACACCTTCATATCCTGCCCACGGCAGCTGAAGCACGCGATATACCGAACCCATCTCTCAGGTTAACCATTCGTGAATCTATTTCCCTTTTTAAAACTCATACCACGATAGGTTTCGGAGCCAAACCTCAATTTTTACCTTTCTAACAAGCCAAGATCCAATATGCTCGTATTCATTAATGACTCCAACGGTCATTTCGATTATAACACACCGCACTGGTGATAAGACACCTCAACACCGGCCTAAGCCACGACGAGCACGACATAGGCTCCAATAGAAACGTCTGAACACACTCGAATCATGACAGCTCAAATCATGATAACTGTCTCCAGCAAAAGAGCTACAATTCAATTCCTCCGTGTCATCATAACATAGAACTGAGATCGCGTCTCGCGTTATAGAAATAGAGTACCTGAATCCTCCTCGAGAGGTCATAACATCACGTGGCCTTGCCACGATTCGTGATTCTATCCCAACGTTATTACTCATGAAGCACCTCAAGCCACTAAGCTTAAAATGGTTAGCCACGCACATATCTAGGTCTTGAACCCAAGCAATCAACCTCACCCACGGTGAAACAATTAACGTATGCTATCAAATCCTGAAAGGACACAACCGATGTGCCATTCGCCAAGCGATACTCAAAACGGACTTTCCTCGGAAGTGAAGAAGTATTGTATACCAGGTAGCATATAACTAACTATATTTTCACAATATTCTGTTGCGGCGTGCAACCCGCTCCAACGACATACCCGTGGCGGCGTGCCACCCGATCCGGATACCATACCTGTGGCGGCGTGCCACCCGATCCACGCGTAAATCTCGCAAAAAAAAAAAGAAATGCATTCGAATTTTCTCATTATAGCAAACATATATATACATATAGCCTCAAGCTCGGCCACATGAACGCATCCGACAACGTTTCTCAATACTGGAACTGAATCAATGGTAGATACTTCTACACTAACATCCGCCACTAAGGTCCAACTGACAAAGCAATGCCTACCAGCCGTCCGCTGGTCCTGTGTACAACTACTTTGTTGGAATATACTCTGATGCTCTTTGCTACGCAATTTGTGCCATTTTCCGACATAGTCCATATCACATTTGTCTAGACGACCTGACTTATGTCAACCAGTCTGAAATAAGGTATCATAACCCCAATTCATCATATCAAGCTAAGAGAGAGCCACTAGTGCTTCCGATTTCCAATAATCACAAAACGGTGCCGATACACGCGATATACAACTACTGCATAGGCGGATTACGAGAACTTCTAGTCTCCAACACATATGTAACACATGAATCGCTATACCTGGTTCCACACTCCACCGTACAAATACATAACGCACATCAAGCGTCCATTCATTCCACGACGGCCATTCAAAAATTTCACTATGCCATCAACGACTCAGGTTATTATAGTCGATCCAACAAGAGAATACCACCATACCACTGGATATCATCAGTTTACATTACCTTGTCCTTTTTGGATCATATTCCCTGCCAAGTTAATGGAATAGCAGTACCATTTTCTTAAATTATCAGAAAGATCGATTCTTAATTCACCTGCAGCTGTCCGCGCTGCTCAATAATTTTATTGACTTCCCATATATTATGAACTTATCTCAAAACCTAGAATATACCATTATCAACTTTTTCATAACACATCGCATATACAATACCATACTAAGATAACATGGAAATTCTTATCCCTTTCCTACGCCGCAAACATCGACGCACTCGACTAGTCAAGGGCTTTTATGATCCCATATAGAGAAAACTCATTACACATTCCAAGCTTTGCATACCAACAGGAAATACACTCATTTTTCAAACCACATTAAAACACATCATAAACTCTTTCTCCCAATCACATTGCATAAGTTAAACTGCAAGGACTGAGTCCTTATACCCATATTATACCCATATCGGGTTACACGACTGCCAGCACTCAAAAGCTTTATTGCACAATATCCGCAAGACTCATTACTTCAACCACATACCAGGAATTAGTCGTATTCTTTATCATACCGCTTCGGTTTATTAACAAGTTGTTCCATTTACCCAGTTTCCTTTCTGATTCATCTTTGATTTAATATTAGCCATTACCGTAGCACCATAACACATCAACTCATTCCACACGAGACTCGTACATAAGACCACACGGTCTAAGACCCATAGGCCACTAAATACTCTCTCAATATTTCCCAGAAGGATCACATCCTACAAGACTTTATTTTGAAGAACCTCTTGCGATTAGAATTCGTTATCATTACCTTCCAATACGGATTACATAGAATCCCATCATTCACATAATATAACACAAGTACCGATCTCTTCTAACGAAACCACCATCTTTAGCCACATGCACAATCTTAAGACACCTGATTGTTACAAGCAAAATCTTGAACACCGTAAACAATTCTCGGGCGTCAGTCATCCTTATTCAGCTGTAATTCAACTGTCTTATTGAACAGAACCACTCGTGCCTTATTAGAACTCTGACACTGCAGATCATGATTACATACGGATACAATTAGCTATCTTTCTTTTCTATACACCGAACATTCTTTACCAACATAAGTTCACAACATCCTAGTATTTCTTCATATCTACGAAGCACCATAACCTTTATCAAAATTTCCCAACATACCTAGAGACAGAGCCAACACAGCACACGACAGTGCAATCAGTTAATCAATAACAACCTCCCCAACTTAGCTCGGAGTCATACATCAAAGCACTTTTAGCTACTCATAGCATTCTTACTCAAATGATGCCACAAAGTTCTAGTTAGATTAAACTCAAGTCATTTACAAGCTTCGGCTGAGATTCGAATCATCAGAAATATTAACTCTTTTGCAATTCTTGCATTCATTCACACACAACAGTTACGCTCCCTATTTAGGTGACAAAATCTTTTCTAAGTCCCAAATTTTCCAAAACTTTCGGCAGAGTTCCCTTTGTAAATTGGCCTATCCACCTGCCAGAGAATCACCAAAACCATCCTAGCAATACATTCACAACTCGACAAGACATCACAATGCATATCGACACCATTAGTCTCAATACTACACAAATCATATTATCATATTTGGTACATGAACATGCGTTGTACCTGCTCGAATCATAACACATATCAACTATCTTTCAATTACACATGAGAACCAATCCACCTATCTCGCCTCAATTTAGCATTTCAGCACAATACCTTCCACCAGGATACACATGGCATAATCATTTTAGTCTTCCTGAGTTTGAACTCGTTCCACTACACATAAGGCACTTATATTACTGAGCGCTCGATACGTACACAGACGTGCGGAAGGAATTTCAAAAGCATATCTCAAGCTGAATCAAGTACGCACGATAAGAATTCCAAGAAATGTGAAGTGTTTCCTAAAGGTTCGCGGCCTCCCGAGGATAAGTACAGGCGTCCCCGTACCGATCCACAAGACTCTACTAACCGGCTCAAGACTCATGAGGCCTAGTAAACCTAGGCTCTGATACCAACTTGTCACGACCCCAAATCCGGTCGTGATGGAGCCCAGCACACTGCTAGGCCAGCCCGACCAATCAACAATAACTACGGAGCCACAAGCTCACTTTATCCGATTTAAGCATAACGGTGTTAGATATATTAAAAACAGGGAACCAAGTCCCAACACGTGCCAACTCCCATAGACCGAAGGGTCAAGAGTCATGAGCCTCTACATAGTATACAAAGTGTAAATAGTGAATATAACTGTGCACAAGTGTGGGATGATCAGAACAAAATACAGACAAATTGGAGAATCAGGTCCTGCAATCGCTGGAAGCTACCTAGACTGTCCAAAAGTACTCCCGAGCTGCAATAGAATCAGCTCCACTGTGATGTACCTGGATCTGCACACAAGGTGCAGGGAGCCGGGTGTGAGTACTTCCAACTCAGCAGGAATAAAAGTAAATAATGCTGAAGGGAAGAAAACCACGATAGACACAATCTCATGCTACACAATACGGAACTATCCTTTTATTCCTTTCCAGCATAAGTGAGTAGATCATTAAAAATCTCAATTTTTAGCTATTTTCTGTCATAATAATATACCAATACCTGGATACAATCTCAAGCAGTGCAAGTCCGCACTCAAATCAGCCCCTCGGGCTCAGCACTCCTTATTAATTTACACCAGGAGATCCGGTCAATAAGGCAACTAATGCATGTGTGCCAGTAATATATGAGTGCTGAATGTTATGCCACATAGTACACGTAAACCAATGTATGTGTGTCATGCAATGCATATGACCGCTACGGCGCGTAGCCCGATCCAATTTGGGTACCCGTGCTCACTGTGGGGGTTCGGACTCCGGAGGGGCTCCTACAGCCCAAGCACAATATTAATATCACACCTGCTGCGGCGCGCAGCCCGATCCGTATACCACTGCGGCGTGCAGTCCGATCCATGCATGTGTATGTATATGCTCACATAAAATGTCATGCCCTAACATATGGCCCTCGGCCCCAATCAGTTCTAACAAATAATCAAGAAAGCCCTACGACAACAATATCATATTAGCTCACAGCTAAAAATGTTATTAAGACCTTGTTCAAGTTTTTCATAACCTTATAAAAATGCTGAATAGCAAAAATACCATTTTAAAACTTAAATTTAGAATAAAATAAGCACAGAGTTATCAAAATAGTGATACCAATCCATGAAGGACTCAAATAATTGGCACGAAGCCCAAACATGATAATTAGTCCAATTCATTTCAACAATTAGGTGTTATTATTTATTACGCGGGACGGACCAAGTCACAATCCCCAATGGTGCTCTACCCCACGTCCGTTATCCGGTATGCAAGTCACCTCAACACAGCACTAAGATGTGCAAGTCCGGGGTTTACTAACCCTCGGGACATCATTTACAAGTATTACCCACCTCGAACCGACGAAAGCTCATGCCCGCGACGCCTTAGCTCCTCGAACCGGCATCCACGCACGTCAAAACTAGCACTAATCAGCACAAATATATCAAAATAGGCTAATGGAACATCACAAAATCGAAAGAACTCCAAAAATATCAAAAATCACGAAATTTGCATAACCCGAGCCCCGGGCCCACATCTCGAAAAATTTTGAAACTCATATTTCCAGAATCCTCGTCTCGCCACGAGTCCATACATATAAAATTTACCAAAATCGAAATTCGATTGGCCTTTCAAAACCCAAATTTTCGTTTTCAATATCTAGGCCACAATCCTTCACAATTTCTACCCAAATTCATGAAGATTGATGTTAATTCTACCATAAAATGATGTTTTTGAGTCAAGAAACTTACCTCCAATGAATACCCGATGATTTCCCAGCTTTTCCCGTGATTTCTTCTCTCTAGGGCTCAAAAATAGTGTTTTGGGTATATGAACCCGTAAGCCCTCTGTTCTGCAATTAAACTCACCGCCTGGCCAATTCCTTCATCGCGTTCGCGACGTCTCTCACGCGAACACGATTCCTTAACCCTATTCTTCATCGCGAATGCGACACTCTTTCACGCGTCCGCGAAGGTCAACTTCCCAGCCTCCGGACTTTTCCTCTACGCGAACGCGTAGTCCCTCACGCGAACGCGTGGCTTCGCCTAATCCTTCTTCGCGATCGCGGCCTGACTCCACGCGAACGCGATGCGTTCCAACTCTCTTATACGCGAACGCGTTACCATCCCTCGCGAACGCGATTGTCACCCGGCCCCAGCCTATGCGAACGCGGCATAGCCCTCGCGAACGCGAAGGCTTAAATTTCGCCCAGTGATCTGCAATTTACAGCAGACCATTTCTTGCTTCCAAGTGCCGGATGATGGTCCGGATTCACCCCGAGGCCCCCGGGACCCCAACGAAAACCACCAACATACCCCAAAACAAATTACAAACTTTTTCCAATCATAAAAATACCATCCTAAACATCAAAATCACCAATTACACACGGATTCAAGCCTAAGTTTCTTCAAAACTTCCAAATTACACATTCCATCAAAAACCCGACCAAACGACGTCCGAATGACCTGAAATTTTGCAGGCACATCCAAAATCACCTAACGGAGCTACTACAACTGTTGGAATTCCATTCCGACTCCCGAATCAAAATCTCACATACCGTTCGGTTTTCGCCAAAATTCAACCTTAGCCAATTCAAGCCTATTTCTACACCGGACCTCCAAATTCAATTCCGATTGCTCTCCTAAGTCATAAATGATCCCCCGAAACTAGTCGAATCATCAGAATCCGATTTCGAGCACTCTAACTCGATAGTCAACTCTAGGTTGACTTTCCATATTCAAACTTCCTTCAAACATGCTATTTGCTTCATTTTCAATTCAATTCACTCCAAACTCACCCGATAGGCTCTAACACTGATATAAAAGCATAAAACATGTAATTGCAACATGACGGGGTGGTAAATTCCCGTAACGACGGGCCGGGTCGTTACACATAGGCTTGCCCCTAGTGTAATATTCCACTAATCGAGTTATTCAATCATAGATCAAGATGTCTTTAAGGGTTGTAATGTTTGCTACGGGACGGGTAGGATACTTTTGGTTATAGTGGCTAACCTCCCTGAGCACTTTCTTTCCTTTTCACAACTTCCATTTTAGCTTTCTCCCTTATGTCTCCCATAAAAATTTCTTCACCTTTATTTAATTTTAATCCCCAATTTACTTTTGTTGGTGTAACTGGCCTTTCTATTTTACATATATATATTGATATATCTATTTTTTTTTCAAAGCTTGTAGCATTTACAGTATTTTGCCAGTTCACCATTTTCTACCATTCATTCAAGATTTTCCCTTTTTCAACTTCTCTTCACCCCACACTTAGACTTTTGCATATTCGTTACAACACAAGTGCTTCTAGGAGGTAAAGTAGACAATATATGATTTTGATTTTTCATGAACATTCAAGGGTTATCAAAGAATAGGCTTTAAGCTCAAAGGGGTTAACTAGGATATTATGTACAGGTGAATTCATGTCTTATTGATTTATGGGGTTACACAAAGAACTGCCTCTATCATTTCTACAACCAAACAACTTCTATTTCGCTTTGCAAACACACAGGGCAAGTTCTAGGTATCAAGTAAAACATATAATATAAGTAAAATCTCACACACACATAGCATGCAACTCATTTAGAATCAGGTTCATCTACAAAGTCCTATCAATGTTCAAGCAAGCTGTATTGTGCAATTTAAGGCATATCCTAGAATCTACAGTCAAGCTTAGATAATACATTCTCAAGTTCAATTAAGTTTTGCTAATGTGCATACTTGGGGTTACATGTTAACCTTTGCCCTCTAATCCTAAAAAAAAGAAAAATCTACCTAACCCGGTTCAATAAAAACCCTTGGAAAAGAACCGTGGTCAAAAGAAAAATCAAGGGGGAGGTGATTCACTACCTAGAAAAAGAAAATAAAAGAAAAACAAATTCCTACATGGACTACTTCCCTCAAGAGTATTTGTCCAAATAGTCCGTCATCAGGAAGAGCCCTCTAGTAATATTTTTGGATTTTTCAAATTTTTTATTTTTTTGTGTTTTTATTCCGACTTAGACCCTTAAGAAACCCGTCGCCAAGTGTCTATCATCAGGCCAAGCCAACTAATATTATTGACAACTACAACTACTATGTACAACATATATAAGATAAGTTTCCCACCCCACACTTAAAATCATGTCATGTCCTCATGGCATAATAATACAAGTATAGCTCAGAAGGGTGAGAAAAACTTACATGTGACTCACTCAGAGTCGGAGACGGTGGTGGGGTCGACATTACACGCTCGACCCAGTGCTCAAAACCATGCCATGATCCTGTTTTCCGTCCTAGCTTGTCTTTGGGACATCGTGTCCATGCGCGTGTGTAAACCATCCACTGAGGTGCCTAAATCCGCAACCTCCTCCTCCATTGACCTAAGCATAAGTCTAGTAGACTCGGACCTAGATATGCCCGCTCCATGATGAGCGTGCCTAGAAGGTCCGGTGGAGTCCGTGGAATGCCAATACTAGATAACCGGCACAAGGTCATCCTCAGCATCTAGATGAATTGGTTCATTATCTCTACCCACCCGGATGTGAGAGGCCTTGAATGGCGCTTTTAGAGGAAGATCACCATCAGTAGGTAGGACCGGAGTCTGGTGGCCAAGGCACAGAGTAGTGACAAGAGACGGGTAGTAGAAACCCTTGGCTTTGAGGGGTCCCCTCAGCACCATCTCGTCACTTATCAAGCGGGCGATGTCAATGTCCTGCTGGGTGACAAAGCACCATGTCAGCAATGCCCTATTGAAGTTCACATCAGTGGTGTTGCTTGAGGGCAGAAACAGGTTACATATAATTGTGAACCAGCATTTAGCAGTGTGGGTGAAGCTGTTAGAATGCAGTGTGTTGTTTCTTCTCCAGACTGGGTGACCATCCACACATAAGGCCGCAATCAAGGTGTCCCAAGTGACACCAGGCCTATCGTGGTAAAAGTCCACGTCGCTTGAAAAGGCGGGCAGTCTAAGAACCTGCCTAATAGTAGGTACTTTGGCCCAGACATACTTACCTCGGATGAAGACTGTCCTGGCCATCCCATAGGGTGCGTTCACATAGAACTCTCTAACCAGCATTTTGTTTATGATGGCCGGTTCATCGAACATGAACTCCATCTCTCTACGTCGGATCTCCTCGCATATATCGGGCTTTTCAGCCCGAATATCTATCCTGTCGATTTCAATCTCCTGGAGCCAAGCTTTAGTAGCCTTGGCATGAAAGTCTGCTTCCGCCTCCTTGCTTGTGAATCGAGACTTGTCATAGATTGGTTGCCTAGACGAGCTTGCTACATTCCTTGATCTTTTAGGAGCCATAATCTTGCACAAAAGAGAAACAACCAAAAAGTTCCATCACGTTAGTACATCAGTTGGCTACTCAGACATCACCATCCGTGGACTACAACAATATTTTCTTTAGTGCTATCATCCCATAACTCCTACTATTAACCAATTATCTAACAATTTCACCAAGTTACCTCATGCACCCCACACTTATTTCTTGTGACATTCTAACATGACCCAATTAAACCTACACCATCTCCAATAATACACAACAACAACCAACCACAAACTTGGGCAATATCTCCCCCAAAAATACAACACCCCAAATACTACAACATAATTTTTGCCAACTTTGGCCACCCCAATCACCAAATACATCAACCATAACATTGGGTCTCCAAAACAACATAGATAACATAATTACACACATTGGAGACCCAACGACACCAAATATACCAACATCCCATAACAACATTCATACTAATAATACACTACAACAAAAAATTATTTTTTTATAGATTCTACTAACTACTAGCAAGATATTATACAATTTCTACAATTAAATTAGAATTATGAAAACTAATTAATTCTACCAAACTAAGAAAAAAAACTAAAAAAGAAAAATAGAACAAGAAAAAAAAACTTTCTAGTTAGAAGGTTGAGAAGTTGAAGATGTAGATGAAGAAGAAAAATGGTGAGGGAGTAAGGGGGATTTGGAGAAGAAGGAGTAGAGAGAAGGAAGAGAGTTTGAGAGATTTTTTTAGAGAGAGAGAGAGAGAGAGAGTTGTTGGGGAAAAGGGGCGGATGAATTGGGAAATATGAGGGTGGTTGGGTAATGTTTTAGGGTAACTTAAATGGGTGGGGGGGGGGGGAATTATTTCCGTTACAAAAACTTTTGTTTGTTTCCGCTGGGCAGAACTGACCGCGGTCCGTTTGCGGATGGACCGCGAACAGTGAGAATCAGAGGGGCTATTTTTCTGCGATCCGTCCGCGATCACAGATGAATCGCAAAAAATCATCCTCTTTGAATTTTTCGACTGGCAGCTGCAGAATTTTTGTTTTGTATAGACTAGGCAGCGAGATGAAGAATAGTCAGCGATTACAACAGCAAAATAGTAGAAGAACAACCACAGCAAAGCAGCAATATCACAGTCAATTATAATCTTCAAACCTAGCAAATAAGTGATTCAAGTCAAAGCAACGGTGGTAGTTAATATAATCCGGTTAATCAAGTCCAGAGTCGATCCCACAGGGAATTAACCTACCAGCTGTAACTTTCACAACCCAAGAACACTTTTGAAAGCAGCTTCCCAAAATTTGAATATATTTTTGTGGAGGTTTTCTAACAACTAACTTTTGCAAGAATTAAAGACTCGAATGAAAGAATTGAATACGATGTAAAGAATGAAGAGAAAGACTAAGGTATTGATCTCCCCTATTGATGGAATCCCTTCTGTTTACGCTCATACAAATTGTTAATATTAATCTATCAATCATGAACGCTATTTCTACCGTAATTCTCTCCTGAGCAACTACAATAATTTACTAGTGCACTCTCCCGAGCTACCCTTGCTAGCTTTAATTTGAAAGATTCACTTTAGATTGCACCCAAGGTTTCGTTATTCCTAATCCCACCTTTACACATACAATTATAGATTCCTCCAATAATCTAGGTGTGGTGTTGTTCAACAATATACCTAAATATGCACTCTTTTCCAAGTTATGCACACTAAATAGGCACAGCTAATTGGGGATCCTACCAATTAACTACACAAGAACAAAGTTGAACAAATAGAAATCTAGCTAACAATTTGTAATCACATAAACTAGAATTTCATCACTCAATAGGTTCCATCAAAACCTTAGATAAGAAATTAGCTACTCATGATCAAAGAAAAAAGAATAATAATTGAATTCATAATCAATGATTCAATGTAAAAGAAAGAAATAAATTGAGAGAGTTCTCTCTTACTAATTATCTTGCAAATAGGGAATAATACAATGCTTGCCTCTCTTGGGCGAAATCTATGCTTATATAGAGGGTTTAGATTACAAAAATTGAGTTTTTACAAAGTTAGCCTTCAAAAATTTTGGCAGCATCCACGGTCCGTTCGCGGTCACAGATGGACCGCGAATAGTCAGGCTCTCTGTAGTTTGAGAGGTTCCGCGAGCCTCTATTTTTGCGGTTCGTCCGCGGTCGCGGATGGACCACGGATGAACAGTATCTCGCATTCTTCATCCTATTTTTTAATGCCAACTTCACTCTTGCTCTACACTTGGCCTTTTTACCATCTTATGACTCCAAAATGGCTCTTTTAGTCTCCAATGGCTCATGTGTACCTATAACACACCAAAAAACACTAATTATAACGACCCGACCGGTTGTTTTGAGTACTAACGCTCCGTGGAGGCCATGAACAGCTTCATTTCGGGTATTATGACTTGTTTGCATGGTGGAAATGTAAATTCAGGGAGATGGAGTTAAATTTAAATGAAAATTCCCATTTTAGAAGAATTAAATTGAAAGAATGAATTAGGATTGGACTTTTGAGTAAACAACCTCGGAATCAGGATCTGATGGGTCCAGCAGGTTCATATAATGATATCAGACTTGGGCGTATGCCCGGTTCAGGTTTTGGATAAACCGGGAGCATTTTGGCACCTATTATGGAAGTTAGTATTTTGGAAGAAATTTCATAAGTTTTACTTGAAGTGCATTTCAGTGTTATCGATGTCCATTTGGTATTTTGAGACTGGGCGTAGCTCTGTATAGTGATTCTGGATTTGGGAGCGCGATCGGAAATGAATTCGGAGGTCCGTAGGTCATTTTGCAGTCGTTTGGGTAAAGGTAGGAATTTGAAGGTTTTTAAGAAGCTTGACCGGAAGTGGAAATTTTGATATCGGGCTCAAAATGCGAATTTTATGGTCCGGATAGCTTCGTTAGGTGATTTAGGACTTAGGAGTGTGTCCGAAATATTTTTGTGATGACCGGCGTAGAATTACGCTTGAATTGGCAAAGTTAGTATTTTGGTGAATTTCGGTTGATAGGTGAGATTTTGATCCGAGGGTCGGAATGGAATTCCGAAAGTTTCTGTAGTTTTGATATATCATTTTAGACTTGTGTACAAAATTTGAAGTCAATCGGACGTGATTTGATAGGTTTCGGCATCGGAAATAAAAGTTGGAAACTTCACAGTTCATAAAGTTTGAATCGGGGTGTAATGTTTTAGAGTTAGTTGATGTGGTTTGAGGCCTCGAGCAAGTCCGTAATGTGTTTTGGGGTTGGTTGGTATAATTGATTGGGGTCCCGGGGGCCTCGGGTGTGTTTCGAGAAGCATGATTTGATAGGATTATTTGTCTAAGTGCCTACTTGTCTTAATTGAACTTCCTGGAACTTGTTGATACTGGTTTTGGTGTAAATTGTAGTTATGTATTTCATATTTCTCTGTGTTTTTCCTCTTATTGATTGTGTTTGTGTTTGTGGACTGCGGGTTCAATTCCCGGATATCCAAGGGTTGCGGGTTAGATTCCCCGAGACCCGGAGTTGCTGAGATATGGACTGCGGGTTCAATTCTCGGAGATCCTGAGTTATTGAGATACGGACTGCGGGTTCAATTCCCGGAGATCCCGAGTTATTGAGATATGGACTGCGGGTTCAATTCCCGTAGATCCTGAGATATCGAGATATTGAGATACGGACTGCAGGTTCAATTCCGGAGATCCGAGCGCTGCGGGTTCGATTCCCGGAGACCCAGAGATACTGATGTATAGACTGCGGGTTCGATTCCCGAAGATCCTAAGTTGATGAATATAGAGAGGGATTGCGGGTTCAATTCCCGGAGATCCTGGAATTGTTGATATGTATTTTTTTGTTGTGTTGGTTACTCTTTGTTAGCTTTATTGTAGACGGTTGTAGTATTTACTTTATTGCTGTTATTTCAGCCTTATCCTTATTTGAACTGCTCGATATTATTATTATCATTATTTTTATTATTTTTTGGTAGGGCCCTGACCTTCCTCGTCACTACTCCATCGAGGTTAGGCTTGGAACTTACTGAGTACCGCCGTGGTGTTCTCATACTACTCTTCCGCACACTTTTGTTGTGTAGATCCATATACATCTGATCACGCGCATTATCGGTGATCATAGAGCCACATTGGGAGACTTGAGGTATGCATCTGCTACGTCCGCAGATCCAAATAGTCCCCTTCTATTCTCATTATTGATATCAGTTATTTCCCTTATTTCCGTTATATAGACATTCTTGATGTATAGAGCCACAGTTGTACTCTTCCTTAGTCTGTGTTGCCCGTGGGTTTTTGGGTTTTGGTAGTATGTTTTTCTTCTGGTATTTGGATAAGTGTATGTGCCGATCGGCACTTAATACATTTCATTTGCATTATTCCGCTGTTATAATAACGTTTGTTGATAAGAGTTGTACATTCTGCATCGTGTTAGGCTTACCTAGTCGTGAAGACTGGTTGCCGTCATGACAGGTTCACGATTGGTGAACTACGGTCATGACAAGTTGGTATCAAAGCTCTAGGTTCATAGGAGTCACGGGACACAGATCGGTTATTTAGAGTCTCGCTGATCGATACAGAGATGTCTGTATTTATCTATGAGAGGCTATGTAACCGTTAGGAAAATTCCACTTCATTTCATTCCTTATCGTTCGTCATTTATTCAGTTGGAGCCTATATCACATGTTCTTTTGCATCCACTCATGTATTGAAATTGGGCACTCGGTATCAAGTATGTGCCGATGGTACGTGATGCTACAGAGGGATTATAAGGGAGCCAATAATTTACTCAACCATTGATACCACGTGTCATCCATATCGATAATGCAAAATATTGAGAGATCTATTCAATTGTGCACATGGGGGTGCACTAGGTTCTGATATTTAGTTGATAAGTATGGTCCTAAGAAGGACTACTTAACTGCCTAATCGTTGTAGAAATGGCAGAGTCACGAGGTAGATGTAGATCTATAGAGAGTTGGTGGTAATCAAGACTATATGGTTTGTATGAGATGTCTATTTAGCGAAGGGTTCAACTAGCAATAGAGATACTGGGGGAAATGAGTTTAACTATCATAAGAAGGACATGTACCAAATGAATTTCTTGGGTTGTCTTATGATGATGACGTACAAATGATAAAGGATAGTATCATGGATTAGCAGGATGTATCTTATGGCTTCGTGCCAAGTTAAAGGATTTCACTATCAACGATCAAATTATGGGTCATATGTCATATCAGATTTGGCCTATGATGTATTTAAGTGCTATTCGAAAGTTCTTTGAAACTTGCTGATGAGTAAGAGTTGAGATTTGTTTGGTATGACATTGGGAATTTTGTTATTCCTATGTCCATAATAATTCTACATTTCATTATCAGCAGGGAAAACTTCGACAAAGGCAATATGGTGCTTCATAGATGTGTGAGAATCATAGTATGTCTTAAGCTATCATTGGTAAAGAATGCTCGATGCATAGAGCGGGAAGATATTTGGTTGTATTGGAATGAGGTCATACCTTATGGTGTCAGAGTGCTAATAGGGCACACGTGGTTATGTTCGTTGGATCAAGTGAATTGCAGTTGAATAAGAGAAAATGACTTGAGAGAATTGTTCTAATGTGTTCGAGAGTCGTGTAATAGTGGCTTTGAGCTAAGTGGGAGAGTCCCACAGCTTACGATTGGGTTGCATGGTTAATTACCTGCGTGAATTATGGGTACTAGCATATTAATGGGTTATTGCAGCTACGGAAAAGGACCATGAGTGGCAATTTGAGTATATGAATTATTGAATGCATGTTATGGTTAGACTTACTGGCTCATGTTCAAACTTGAGGGAAGATTCATGATTTATGCCTCGTATAGGTGCAGGCTTCGAGGGAAGTGATCCCGCTGGGTGCTTTATCGAGAGGGTATTCATATGTTATAAAATTCAGTAGAGTTGGTTGCATACTGGGACAAGTAAGAGCCGGATGGCTCTCAATAACGGTCCTAGTGAATTCAAGAGGTAAAGTGTGGTGCTTGATAATTCTGAGTCTATTAGTACTGTTGAGAGTCAAGCTTTTGAAGCAACTTATGATTAAAAACACAAAATGTTCTATGATGTTTTGACTTGTGGTGTAGCATTTGAGAGATATGAAATGGTCGTCGTTTTTGAGACAGCATGGCCTCATGATTTAAGGTCACTCAGGGTGAGTGTGGTTGGAATAAGTTAGGTATTGAAGGGAGATATTAACATTTCTAAGGCAATCAAGGACTAACTGGAAGGAAGTAGATTGATTAGCCATAGTTGAGTTGGCATATTGGTGTCAGTGATTGGTTCATGCTGCATGATCGAGTTATGCATGTGATATGTGGTGGTGCATTTGAGGCTTGTCGACCGCAGTGATTGATGTTGTTATGAAGTATTCTTCTGTTAGGGCCTGTAATGAGTAGGCAGATCTCGGAAAGGTTATGGTGGCTTGGACCACTACTTAGAGATTGGCATAGTCGATGGTTATGAGAATTCGCCTGTATGTTGCTATAGTTCTCCTGAAGTGAGTTAAATGGAAAGTCTTATGTGATGAACTATTATCCTATCATCAGTTCTAGAGTTGTGATGGAAATCGTGTTTATCGTATATCGGCACGTGAGGTGCAGTAAGTGGTATGGAATTTTAAGTGAGGACCAATGTCAAAGTTTGGTCAATGAATGTGATATAAAGAGCTCGGATGAGCAGGAAAGGAGTTTCAGTGTTTTGAGTAAGATAGGTATTAACGTCAGTATCACTTGAGATCGTTGTTGTATGAGAAAGGCTTTGCATCCCTGTTAGGGACTCCTGATCACTTTTTAGCGTTAGTGCAGCCGGTGGTTTGAATGTGCAGGCCCGTTAATTATTCGGAATATGGTGGGAGCTTGTCCCACAAGAAGATTGTATAGGTGTGACATGTAGTCACTTGATTAATTAGAAATTTAAACCAAGTTTGAGAATTTTGGTAATATCATCCATTTGAGAATTTATGCCTGGAGGGCACTCTGCTTATTGGGTTATCTGTGAAATATTATTGGCTTAGCTTGGCACGATCAGGATCGACTTAAGGTAGGTGGATAGATTTAAATGTGAAAGTGAGCCTTACGTCAGGCCAGTTGTGTTTATTTCAGTAATGCGCTCTTTATGGAGGGATAGCCACGGTCTTATTTCATGGTTAGTTAATTCATGTAAAGATATATTGCGCTGTATGAGTTGTGAGACGGCTTGGTAAATTCCTTATATGTTGAGGTTCTGCTCAGCGATGATGTTATATGAGCATGATGGCTCTTCAGACTTAGATCATGTATCGCACATCAGTTGTGCTTGAGTTTGTAGCCTATAATGCTATATGTTTCCTTGTGAATGATATTATGCACCTTAGTGTGCTTATGACTGATATTCAGTATTTTGATGTGATGAACTCCTTATGTGAGTTCTATATATGGATCAGGTGGCACACCACCATGGGTATATTGTTTGGATCGGGTTACACGCCGCAATAGTGTGATATTTATTTTAGTGCCCATATTTGCTTTTATGTGTTCTGTTTCCTATTTTCTGAGGAAGTCCATGTTAGTGTACAAGTTGAATAGTTCTTTCTAGAGTTTGCCTTCATTTTGTATCGCATACGAATTAGTAGCCTACTGGCACATTGTGTCATCTTGCAGGACTTTTAATTATGTCTGAGGTGGCTTATGGCCTGAGCAGTTCGTTCTGGGTGAGATGAGGTTATTGGATTTGGGGTCAGTGCAAACTGATTATATGAAGTATATTATAGAGAAAAGAACATTCTCTGGTTTAGGACAAGGTAATGGATCTTGTCATGAGTATAGATCCAATGAATTGTTGATTTAGTAGTTGGTTATGAATATCGGCACATCTCTTCCATCGTGTCAGTGTTGTAAAAGTTAGAACAAGACCTATGTAGGTCATGAGGTGCAATGGGAGAATCTGATTCGTCGAACTTTGGCTAATTTGATCATAAAATATTATTGTGGTCCTATGGATTTTTTGTTGCAAGGTAAGAATCCAGCAAAGTTATAAAGTCATGTTTGAGGATGGCGTGTGGTGAATAATTGAGTGATCTCTTGACGAAAACATGCCTGACATAGAATTTCGGATGTTGGAAATAGGCTCTACGACTTATTTGTTTGAATAAAAGGGAATATCTTAAGATTATATCAGGCTAATGTGCTCAGGTGAGTTTTGGAAGCATGGGAAGGTGCATAAGATGCTAAAAAAATGATTTCAGACTACTACAATACAGTTCTTAGCACATTCGAGGACGAACGTATGTTTAAGTAGGAGAGAATGTAACGACCCGACCGGTCGTTTTGAGTACTAGCGCTCTGTGGAGGCCATGAACAGCTTCATTTCGGGTATTATGACTTGTTTGCATGGTGGAAATCTAAATTCAGGGAGATGGAGTTAAATTTAAATAAAAGTTCCCATTTTAGAAGCTTTAAGTTGAAAGAATGAACTAGGATAGGATTTATGAGTAAACGACCTCGGAATCAGGATCTGAAGGGTCCAGCAGGTTCATATAATGATATCGGACTTGGGTGTATGTCCGGTTCAGGTTTTGGATAACCCGGGAGGATTTTGGCACATATTGTGGAAGTTAGCATTTTGGAAGAAATTTCATAAGTTTGACTTGAAGTGTATTTCAGTGTTATCGATGTCTGTTTGGAATTTCGGGACCGGTCGTAGCTCCGTACAGTGATTCTGGATTTGGGAGCGCGATCGAAAATGAATTCGGAGGTCCGTAGGCCATTTTGGACTCATTTGGGTAAAGGTAGGAATTTGAAGGTTTTTAAGAAGCTTGACCGGAAGTGGAAATTTTGATATCGGGCTCGAAATGTGAATTTTATGGTCCGGATAGTTTCGTTAGGTGATTTAGGACTTATGAGTGTGTCTGGAATATTTTTTTGATGACCGGTGTAGAATTACGCTTGAATTGGAAAAGTTAGTATTTAGGCAAATTTCGGTTGATAGGTGAGATTTTGATCCGAGGGCCGGAATGGAATTCCGAAAGTTTATGTAGTTTCGATATATCATATTAGACTTGTGTGCAAAATTTGAAGTCAATCGGACGAGATTTGATAGGTTTCGGCATCGGAAATTGAAGTTGGAAACTTTAAAGTTCATAAAGTTTGAATCGGGGTGTAATGGTTTAGAGTTGTTTTATATGGTTTGAGGCCTCGAGCAAGTCCGTAATGTGTTTTGGGGTTGGTTGGTATGATTAGTTGGGGTCCCGGGGGCCTCGGGTGTGTTTCGGGTTGTGATCACGCTCTTATTTGATGTTTCAACATTGCTTCTTTGAACATAAGGGGTACCATATTAATTAAATGATCTCCAAATTCAGTTGTTTGAACCACCATATCCGTATTGTAATTTCGGAGCCATAGCAAAAAGAATCGTCGAATTTGGACATCGTATGAGGAAGTTATGCTCGTTTCTGTGCCGAACAAAGTGTTGGTGTGTGTTATAACCACAAAAGCGGAATTTGACCGCGGATGCGGAACCGCAAAAGCGGAAATATAACCGCAAAAGCGGTCCCGCATATGCGATAATTACCCGCAAAAGCGGAAAATGGGTCTGGATAGTGTTTAAAACCGAGAAGTTTTGTATTTTGGGCATATCTTGAGTTCTAGAGCTCCGATTGAGGTGATTTTCGCGGCGTTGTTCTCGTCTCATCAAGGAGGTAAATATCAGACCTTTATTTTGATGTTTCTCCGTTCTTATTTCTGCTGGTTTCTATTTTTATCCGTATTTGGATGGTAAAAATTGGAATTTTGAGCCCCAAAGTTGAAAAATCATAAATCCTTGATTCGAGGGTCGAAATGACATGAGAATTGTATAATTTAGGTATGGTTAGATTCTTGAGAGAATGAGGGTTATGAAAACGTAAAAAATACTTCGATTCTGAGTCGATGACTGCAGGGGTATTCTGGTCATTTTACCCACTTTTGCGTTGTAGCTGTAATTTTATCATTTTAATTAGTTACTTGCGATGTTATTTACACTGTGTAATTGGTCTAACTATATTCGAGCCACTCGGAGTCGGATACTCGTGGCAAGAGAGTCATTTCTTAGCGGTTTTGTACCGGAATTGAGGTAACTGACTTGTCTAACCTTGCGTGGGGGAACCTTTTCCCCTAGGATATTATGTGTTGATTTAAATGCCTTGTACGCGAGGTGACGGGCGTGTACATGCGTAGATTGTTGGAAAACCACCTTACTTGAACTGTTCAAATCGTGATATTCTTGTTATTTAATTGATTCAATTGTAATATTTACCTGATATTAGTTAGAGAAGCATGATTAGATAGGATTATCTGTCTAAGTGCCTACTTGTCTTAATTGAACTTCCTGGAACTTGTTGATACTGGTTTTGGTGTAAATTGTAGTTATGTATTTCATGTTTCACTGTGTTTTTCCTCTTATTGATTGTGTTTGTGTTTGTGGACTGCGGGTTTCATTCCTGGAGATCCAAGGGTTGCAGGTTCGATTCCCGGAGACCCGGAGTTGCTGAGATACGGACTGCGGGTTCAATTTCCGGAGATCCTGAAATATCGAGATGTTGAGATACAGGCTGCGGGTTCAATTCTTGGAGATCCGAGGGCTGCGGGTTCGATTCCCGGAGACCCAGAGATACTGATGTATGGACTGCGGGTTCGATTCCTGGAGATCTTGAGTTGATGAATATAGAGAGGGACCGCTGGTTCAATTCCCGGAGATACTGGATTTGTTGATTTGTATTTTTTTGTTGTGTTGGTTACTCTTTGTTAGCTTAATTGTAGACGGTTGTAGTATTTACTTCATTGCTATTATTTCAGCCTTATCCTTATTTGAACTGCTCGATATTATTATTATCATTAGTTTTATTATTTCTCAGTAGGGCCCGGACCTTCCTCGTCACTACTGCATCGAGGTTAGGGTTGGCATTTACTAAGTACCGCCATGGTGTACTCATACTACTCTTCTGCACACTTTTGTTGTATAGATCCAGGTACATCTGATCAGGCACATTACAGGTGATTTAGGAGCTCTTTCAGGAGACTTGAGGTATGATCTGCCACGTCCGCGGATCCGGAGAGTCCCCTTCTATTCTCATTAGTGATATCAGTTATTTCCCTTATTTCCATTGTATAGACATTCTTGATGTATAGAGCCACAGTTGTACTCTTCCTTAGTCTGTGTTTCCCGAGGGTTTTCGGGTCTTGGTAGTATGTTTTTCTTCTGGTATTTGGCGAAGTGTATGTGCCGAGCGACACTTAATACATTTCATTTTGCATTATTTCGTTGTTATAATAGCGTTTGTTCATAAGAGTTGTACATTCCGCATCGTGTTAGGCTTACCTAGTCGTGAAGACTGGGTGCCGTCATGACAGGTTCACGATTGGTGAACTAGGGTCGTGACACTAATAAAAGCATTTTGTCATCATAAATAATATCAATTTAACAATAAAGCGTGATTATTCAGGGTATAATTATAGTCAAATTCACCTATTATCAATAAGCAACCCAGCAAGTAGAATTGAAGAAATCCAATAGAATCCAATAGTATCGAACAATAGAAAACTTAAGCTAGAACTCCAGGATTAGAAATCTTCGACTACTAGCTTTCAATTCTAATCAGTATTTTTCTAATTTCAGAATTCTCCAATATCTAACTCTTAATTTTGTAATCTCAGATCAACCCCTAATTCAGGCTTAAGTGAAGCCTATTTATAGGTGATTTGTTTGAAATTTTGAGGGGGAAATTAAAAATTCTTATTCGTAGTTCCCTCCTCTTAATTCTCTTATTAGTTACAGTTTGGTACCTTTATTTTAAGCTCGAAATGCCTTCCAGCCCCTGCTGGAAGGTTCTAGGTAATTCTATTTGATTCCATTAAGGGCATATTACTAGGCTGCCCTCACTTGCTAAGGATTATCACAGTTATACATTTTTACTAGGCCTATTTTACCCTTTATTTTATGTCTACTTACAGAAATACTAAGCATTAAAGTCTGTTTTGTCCCTATAGACTCTATTAAATTCACAATTATACCATTTCTTATTCGCTTTGTACCCTTATGGTTATTTAATATTTATCCGACCTGCTGATGGTCAGAGTGTCTTAGGTTTAATACTATTTAACTACTAGCCACTATCTTCTAAACCATTTAAGACTTGGCCAGATTTTAACTCAACAACCTTTTCAATTTTAACCTCTTTTAATTGACTTAGACTAATTGAAAATGTAACCTTTTTATAATCACTAGCTAACCAGAATTATATTGCAGAACTAGCCTACTTTAATGTTTCAAAAACGGCCAGACTAATTACATAGTCCAAATTATTTCAACAGTAGCCAAACTAAGTCATTTTTCAATAATAGCCAGATTACTAAAGGAACTATACTTATCTTTACAACTATAACCAATACCACAAAGCACAATAGAATTCATAATAGTTCTAACATATGAATCAAATTACAAATATAGCCAATTCATGTTGTTTTGCACATATAGCCTTAATCATAAATCATTCTTCAATTAACCAGAACTCAGAGGGAAATTTTATAATGGTTGAATCCCAATCAATTAAATTGGAATTTCAGACTAGGCACAGTGAATAAATCACACATAAAGAAACATATTCAAAATAAGATTCATATGTTGAACTTATAAAAAATTCTAAGGAGCTAAAATAGATAAGTTATGTGCAAAGAACAGGATGGATGAGATTATCATAGGCTAAAATAGAAATATTCCAAAGACTAACAATCAAGAACATGCAAAGATTATATACAGAAATCTGAGAAGACGAACGGTAAAAAGCATGCTAAAATCATATACAGAAGTCTTAGAAGACAAATAAGCAGAAAACATGCAAGAGATCCAATACATAAAACTTAGAAGACGAAAGCAAAGAAAACATGCAGGATATGAAATACAGAAAACTTAAAGCAAAGAAGGCAAAGAACACTTAGCTTGCAGGATTTGTCTCCTGTTATTCTCTTTCTTCTTTATTTTCTTTCCTTCTTTCTTTACTTTTTCTTTTCTTTCTCTAGGCTTCAAGATTTCAAAGACTTGAAGTCTGATTTTTGCAAAACTTATCGAATGGGTTTATTTTTTGGGTTTTTAGTGATACAAGGGTGTTCTGGGTGTTATTGGGGTGTATTTGGGGGTGAGTTGTGTTTGGGTGTTCGCCGGAGGTAGGGTTCCGGCGAACTTCTTTGCAAGATTCGAACAAATCCAGGGTTATTTGAAGCAAACCAACTACATAGGGTGAACGATCTCCTTATAGTGGTCCTGGGGTGTAAATAAAGGCTAAGTCATAGGTTGAAGGTCACCGGCAAAAGCTCCGGTGACCGGACTTTCAAGAACAAGGGGCTTTTCTGGTTTTCTAAGGTTTTCATGGAGGTTTTGGTGTGAGAGAGTGAAGGGAAAGGGGTTTGAGGTTGTTTGTGGCCGAAAATGGCCATGGATTCAGGCCAGTCTCCATTGGAGACGGTTGAAGAAGATGAAGGAGAAGAAGACCGGCGGCTAGGGTTTGGGAATGTATGTGTGTATAGGCGTGTGTTTGGTCTCTGAACGAGAGACAAGGTTTTTATACCTCTTTGGGCCTGGGCGATCCTGGCCTTTGGATCATTTATGTTCAATGGCAAGGATTAATTATCCTTAGACATCGTTGTTTCAATTAATGAGATATGGCCGGGCCTCCGTTAGATTTCCAAACATGGACGACCAGGATTTGTTCTCAAATCTATGTCGTTTAACTTTCTTAAGAGATTTATCAGTGTCCGTTTGATCGACTTCTTTGGATGGCCAAGATTAAAGCTTTTAACGACACCGTTTCTTTCTTATTCAAACCACCTCATGAGGTTTGTTAGATCAATATATCAACGGTTGAGATTTTATTCTTCAATACGCTGTCGTTTTGGTTAAGCGTTTGGACTGGACAATATATTCCTTTGGGCTGTGACCTTTTGGGCCTGTGTTATGAATTTTGGCCCAACTTTATTGTATTTTATGTGTTCTCTCGCATTTAATTATTTTCTTTGTATTTTTCTTTTGTATTTTATTTTCTCTTTTTATATTCATTTCCAATTGTTGTTTTCCTTTTGTTTCCTATTTTTTCTAATTTTTTCTGGTATTTTTATGACATTTTGCTATTTTTCTTTGATTTTCTGGTATTTTTTGTATTTTTGTTAATTTTCTTTAATTTTCCTTATTTTTTGTGACATTTTCTAATTAACTCTTTTTGTAGTTTTAATTTCAAATTATTTTAATCACAAACACACAATTATTTCAATTAAACATAATTGCACATCAAAAATCTTATTTTATTTTTATATTAGAATTTGTTTGCTTAGGGCAAAAATCACGTGCTCACAGCTGCCCCTCTTTGCTCGGGAACACGAAGAGTTTCAGTGCACAGATAAGTGAGCAGTAATGAGAGATTTTTGCCCACCGGCATATTCCGCAAGAAGCATTTTGAAAACCTTTTGACCGCACCATGCCTCATAGGTTGCCTACATATCCTGGGCTAAACAGGAATCAAGTTAGTGTAGTTCGGGAAGGTCTGGAAGTTTGAAACTACCAAGACCTGTTGCTGCTGTTATTGTTGCTATAATCACTGACTAACTACTTGTTACACCAGGATAAAATGAAAAATAAAAAAGCTATTCTAAGCTATGATCCTATGAATTACACTAATTCCTATCTATTTCTTGTCTTCTTGTTCTTCCTTGCTTTTCCACATCTTATGCCGCTCTTTTATTTGCATCCTTCTTTTTGTGTAATTTTGATTATTTTCTTGTTTATGACATACTGCTTCCATCCCTTTGGTGTGACTTCCAATTGTGTTTCTTTCCTTCAAGTTGATACATGTTAAAAACAAAAACAAAAACAACGAAAACTTTTTCCTCTGCCCCAGTGTGGGCTTTTCATGTGTCATGGTGTTATTAATGTTAGATAAAACAATTAAAAATGCAAAAATGTATTCCCTTGTTATACAGGTGGGCGCCTGAATAGAAATTAAAAATGCTGAAATGTATTCCCTTGTTATACAGGTGGGCGCCTGAACAGAAATTAAAAATGCTTAAATGTATTCCCTTGATATACAGGTGGGCGCCTGAACAGAAATTAAAAATGCTGAAATGTATTCCCTTGTTATACAGGTGGGCGCCCAAACAGAAATTAAAAATGCAGAAATGTATTCCCTTGTTATACAGGTGGGCGCCTGAACATAAATTAAACTGCAAAAATGTATTCCCTTGTTATACAGGTGGGCGCCTGATGCATGAAATGAAAAATGCAAAAAATATGTCATGATCCTAGTTCACCAATCGTGAACCTGTCATGATAGTACCCAGCCTTCGCGACTAGGTAAGCCTAACACGATGCGGAATATACAATTTCATGAAATAAAAGATAAGGTAACAACAGAATAATGTAAATGAAATGCAATAAGTGCCGCTCGGCACATACACTTCGCCAAAACACACTTAAGCGACATACTACGAAGACCCGGAAACCCACGGGCAACACAGACTAAGAAAGAGTACAACTGTGGCTCTATACATGTGATGACCTGGCCCGTCATCATGTGAGTTATCACCCCGATACCCCGTTATATGCTTGTTGATGTTGTAATATGCATGTTGGGTGAGTTTGAGTCAATCCGGGTTGAGTTTGATTGAAATTGAGACAGAAAGTCTCTTAGAAGAAGGAATAGTTGGGAAAAGTCAACTGGATGTTGACTATTTAGTTAGAGGACTCGGAATCGGATTCGGATGATTCAGTTAGTTCCGGGAGGTGATTTGTGACTTAGGGGAACAATCGGAATTGAATTTGGAGGTCCGGTGTAGAAATAGGCTTGAATTGGCTAAGGTTGAATTTTGGCGAAATCCGGACGGTAGGTGAGATTTTGATCCGGGAGTCGTAATGGAATTCCGACAGTTGCAGTAGCTCCGTTAGGTGATTTTGGATGTGCCTGCAAAATTTCAAGTCATTCGGAGGTCGTTTGGTCGGGTTTTTGATCGAATAAGAATTTGGAAAGTTATAGTTAAACTTAAGCTTGAATTTGTTGAAAAAGGATGATTTTGATGTTAACGATAGAGTTTTGATGATTGGAACAAGTTTGAATGATGTTATAAGAGGTGTTAGTACTTTTGGTTGAGGTCCCGGAGGCTTCGGGGTAAATTCGGATGCCCAACGGGTCATTTTTGGAAGATTTTTTTCCGTTTTGAGCATAAATGTAATGATCCAAAGGTCTATTTTTAGTTCTAGAGATCCAAATTTGATTTCGAGACTTTGAGAATTTAAATAATGAATTATAGGACTGATCCGGAAATTTTGGTTTAATTTCATCAAGTCGCGATTCGGTTTTTGAGGCGAAACATGAGTTAATTGTTTAACGAGCAAAATTGATGTTGCACTTAGCAAATGAGATCCAAATTCAGTTTTGTTGGATCCGTATCAAAATTACGGAGTCATAGGAAAAAGAATCGTCAAATTCCGAGTTCGTATGATTGAGTTATAGCATTTTTAGTGAAATAAAAAGCTGCTGCAATTTTCTGGGGCAAATCTGGTATTTTCGCTTCTGCGATGAACAGTACCCGCAGAAGCGGGTGAACAGTGATTTTCCGCTTCTGCGATGAACAGTTTCGCAGAAGCGATGAACAGTGAAATCGCACCTGCGGTGAACAGTAACCGCAGATGCGAAAATCGCTGGACATTTAATTTGGGGCAATCCGAGATGTTTCTTCATTTTTGGAGCTATGGAGCTCGGATTGAAGCGATTTTCGAAGCGATTTTCACCATATGGATGGGGGTAAGTGTTCTCTATCCAAAAGTGATTATATTTAATGATTCCATGGTTATTTTCATCAAGTATTAGTGAATCAAATGGAAGAAATCGGAGAAAATTTATAAACTTTTCAAAAACGAAAATTTAGGATTTGAAGGGTCATTTGTGGTCCGATTTAGGAGTTCTTGGTATGTACGGACTCGTAGAGAGACGAGGATTCCGAAAATATGAGTTTTGAAATTTTTTGAGATGTGGGCCCGGGGCTCGGGTTTTGCCAATTTCGTGATTTTTGATATTTTTCGAGTTCTTTCGATTGGGTTATGTTCCATTAGCCTATTTTGATATATTTGTACTGATTTTGGCTAGTTTTGACATGCGTGGATGCCGGTTCGAGGAGCTAAGGCGTCGCGGGCATGAAGCTTCTACAGGTTCGAGGTGAGTGGTAGTAGTAAATAATGTACTAAGGGTTTGAAACCCCGTACTAGCACTTCACAGTGCTATATTGAGATGAGACATGCGTTCTATGACGGGCGTGGTGACATTGTGATTGGGGGTTCGGACTTAGTCCTTCCCGACTAATAGTATACTGTGTGTTATGACTGATAATAAGTTTATAACTGTGCAATTGGGCTGATAGCCATGTTTGGGGCCTTGTGCCGATCTGTAGAGCATTAGGGAACCTATAGAGCTAGGTGACCCTTATATCGTGTTGGAAACATACACTCAGCCGTAGCTCTAGCCGTATAGCATAATATGAGCCCGTACTAGATGTGTACATTGAGAGAGATTATCTAGGGTGGAATTCCCTGTTCTAGCTGAGTGGGCCTGAAAGGCCAAGTCTATACCGATTGAGATGAGATAGGGTCAAGGACCCACTATGAGATGTTATATTGGGCCTCGAAAGGCCAAGTCTATATTGACTGAGACAAGGTCGAGGACCCACTGTGATATATTATATTGGGCCCGAGAGGCCAAGTATATACTGACTGGGATAGGGTCGAGGACCCGTTATGAGGTATTATATATATATACCTATATTGGATCGGGCTGCACGCCGCAGCAGTATATATATTGGATCGGACTGCACGCCGCAGTAATATACATGTAATATATATGTGGGACGGATTGCACGCCGCAGTATTATTGCGCTTGGGCTGTAGGAGCCCCTTCGGAGTCTGAGTCTGCACACATTCTCAGTGAGCACTGGTGTATATTATGGGATCGTGTTGCGCGCCGCAGCAGTATAAATATATATACATATATATATTGGATCGGACCGCACGCCGCAGTAATACATGTGTGGATCGGGCTGCACGCCGCGGCATCATAGCGCTTGGGCCTAGGGAGCCCCTCCGAAGTCTGTATACACCCCCAGTGAGCGCCGTCGACGTTAAATGGAGCGGGCTGCGCGCCGCAGCGGTATATGTATTGGAGCGGGCTGCGCGCCGCAGCGGTATATGTATTGGAGCGGGCTGCGCGCCGCAGCATTATACTTATTCATATTCATATATATACTGAAATATTTATATGTTATAGACAGATGTATATGTCTCTATATATTGAGATGGATGTATACCGTAATGGTACAAGCGAGGATGTGGTCAGTGTGGGACCTAGATGAGATAGATGTGGACTGGAGATCAGAGTACTCATTATAGTGATGACTAACCTGTGGGGGTTGCCTTAGAACTGTTTAGTGATAGTACATGAGTTCTTATTTTCAGTTATTGTTTATTATTGTTACTCACTGAGTTGAAATATACTCACCCCACTCCCCTGCACTTTTTGTGCAGATATACAGGTTCAGGAGGGCAGTTGAGCTATCGCAATTGCTTTATTATCCCCATTCTGTGGAGACTTCGAGGTAGCTGCCAACGTCCGCAGTACCCGACCTCTTTCTTTTTATCATTTTGTTGTCTCCATTCTGGTTAGACTTGATTTTGTAGTAGATCTCATTTGTAGAGGCTCGGACTTGTGACACCACGATTTGGTTGGGACTGTGTTCTTGTATTTCATTTCTACACTTCTTGATTTGTTATGAAAACAGGCTAATCACGCCGATTAATTAGTATTAATTATACTTGGCTGGTAATTGGATAAGATGGTCGGGCTTGCCTAGTAATGTGTTGGGCGCCATCATGACCGGGGTTTGGGGTCGTGACAAGTTGGTATCAGAGCCTAGGTTAACAGGTCTCGCGAGTCATGAGCCGGTTGGTAGAGTCTCGTGGATCGGTACGGGGACGCCTGTACTTATCCTCGGGAGGCTGCAAACCTTTAGGAAAGTTTCAAATTCTTGGAATTCTCATCGTGCGTGTTTTATTCAGCTTGAGATGTAATTCTTGAAATTCCTCCCGCACATTGATGCGCGCACTCGAGTGCTTAGTGATAATTTGCCTTGATGACTTATGATTCCCCAATCGAGGTACGAGATATAATCTCTATGAGTTCATGTTGGGCCTGTCTGGAGGACTTGAGGGCAAATCCTTGTCTATGGCTTGAGCACCAAGGTGCTAATTTCGCGAGTCGGTATTATGAAGTTCATACGATCGGTATTGATCTTAATTATGAAAATGGCAGTATGATAATGGGAGAGCTGTAAGGTATTCGGTTCTTATTGTGATTTGATATGTAGCACTAGCTATGGGTGTGAGAAATATGTTCATTGCCTCTTAGTGGAAATGTAAAGTGCACTACGTGTGGTAGTATGAGTTCAAACTCAAGAAAACTGAATTGGTTGTGCTAGGTGTATCATTGTGAAATGTATATATGTTATGATTTGAGCAGGTGCAGCGCATGCTCATGTACTAATGCTGATGATATAATTGTGTAGTATTGAGATATATGTTGTTGATATACAGTGTGATGTCTTGTCGAGTTGCGGATGTATTGTTAGGATGATTTTGGTGATTCTCTGGCAGGTGGATAGGCCAAATTACAAAGGAAATTCTGCCGAAATTTTTGGAAAATTTGGGACTTAGAAAGATTTCTGTCACCTAAAGAGAGTGGGCTTATTGGTGGTGTGTGTATAAATGCAAGAATTGCAGAACGGTTAAGGTCTCTAATGATTCGAGTCTCTGTCAAGGCTTGTAAATGACTTGAGTTTAATCTCATTGTAATATTTCGGCATCACTTGAATAATAATGATATGAGTGGTTAAAAGTGCTTTGATGAATGGCTTCGAGCCAAGTTGGGGAGGTTGCTATTAAATAACTAATTGCACGGTTGTGTGCTATGTGGGCACTGTCTTTAAGTATGTTGGGAAAATTCTGACAAGGTTATGGTGCTTCGTAGATGTGATGAAGTACTAGGGTGTTTTGAACTGCTGTTGGTAAAGAATATTCACAGTATAGAAAAGAAAGATAGCTGATTGTATCTGTAAGTAATCATGTTCTGCAATGTCATAGTTCTAACAAAACACGAGTGGTTCTACTCAATAGGACAGTTGAATTACAGCTGAATAAGGGTGAATGATGCCCGAGAATGGTTTTGCAGTGTTCAAGATTTTGCTTGTAACAGTCAGGTGCCTTAAGATTGTGTATGTGGCTAAAGATGGTGG
>JASVEL010008743.1:0-38168 GCA_032618575.1 Nicotiana noctiflora | reverse complement strand
AACCCACAGCGGATAATTTGGCAACTGCCATCGTTGTGCCAGCAATTCAAGCCGAGTCTTTCCAGATTACCAACAACATGCTACACTTGTTGCAAAACAAGGGATTATTCTCTGGGTCTCAGGTTGAAGATCCACAGCAACACCCCAAGAACTTTCTATCAATATGCAAGACACAAAGGCAACCGAATGTAACTCCGAAAGCTATCAGATTATTACTTATTCCGTTCTCGGTTACAGGAGCAGCACATATATGGCTAAACTCACTCCCAATAAACTCCATTGCAACTTGGGATGAGTTAGTCAAACAATTCCACAACAAGTTTCATCCACCTAACAAGACAGATCAACAAATTGATGAGATTGTGAGCTTCAAGCAGAAACCAATGGAAACATTACATGAAACTTGGGGCAGATTCAAGGGCATGCTTGTTATGTGTCCTCATCATGGGATTCCTGAGCAGGTGTTGGGCCAAAGATTCTACATGGGGCTTTCAGACAGCATGAAGAACATTGTAGATGCTTCAGCAGGTGGGGATTTTCTGAGCAAGACTTGGAGAGAGGGCCAAAATTTGCTAGACAAGATGGCTCAAAATTCCGGGTGGACAACCAGGAACGCTCCTATCACACCAGTGGTACACTCTGTACCTCTGGATCCATCCAACACTCTAGAGGAGAACGTGGCAACTATATTGACACAAATGAGAATCCTGACAAAGAAGGTGGAAGAATCAGGGGTTAAGCAGCAGGTTCACATTGTAGATACTACCAATGGTGGTTTATGCACATCTTGCATTAACCAACCCATAGGTAATCCATGGGCTGTAGACCAAGAACATCATCACCAGCATGAGGATATGAACTATGTGGCTAATTATGGAGGACAGGGACAAGGCAATCAAAACTGGGGCCAACAGGCTCCAATGCAGTATAGACCTCCACAGCCACAATTTAATGAAGCAGGTATGAGGCCACCACACAACATGGCTCCATATCCTAGACCTCAGAATTTCGGCAATCAGCAGCAGGGATATCATCCACCTCCACCACAGCATGGGGGCAGGCATGACGATGGGTTTGCAAGGTTGGAAGCTATGATGCAGCAGGTAATTGGGTCAAATGCTAAGACCAATGAAAGAATAGATGCACATGATGCAGCGATCAAAAATATGGAAGTGCAGATGGGGCAGATTGCTATGTCACTTAACAATCGTCCTCAAGGGACATTACCTGCAGATACACAAACGAACCCAAAGGACCAAATCCCAAAGCAAATAATGGCAGTGACTCTAAGAAGCGGTAGAGATCTTGATGCTGAGAATGAAAGTGAGAAAATTGATAGGCAGGCTGAGACACCTACTCCATTGCCCATTGAACTGGATGAATCCATAGGGTTGAAAGAAGTCACAGTCCAGCCAGTTGCTGAAAATAAAGAAGCAAAACAGGGAACGGAGAAAGTGGCTGAAAAGGTAGAGCAGCAGATTGATGAGAAAGCGATAGACAAAGATAAATCCCAAGTCACCGGGAAGAAGAGGCCTCCACCACCATTCCCCCAAAGGTTGGCCAAATACCAAAAAGAGGAACAATACAAAAAGTTCCTCGACATGCTAAAGCAAATCCAGGTAAACATTCCATTAATTGAAGCTTTAAAAGAAATGCCTGGTTATGCTAAGATGATGAAGGATTTGATGTCGCGGAAATTTGATTTCCAAGACTTGGCCACAGTTACACTCACCCAGACTTGTAGTGCAATAGTCTCCAGACCCATTGCTGAGAAGCTATCTGATCCAGGTAGCTTCACCATCCCATGCACTATAGGGAATTATGCCTTTACTAAGGCTTTATGTGATTTGGGAGCAAGCATTAATCTCATGCCCTTAGTTATCTATAAGAGGTTAGGTATTGGGAGAGCCAGACCCACCTCTATGCTTTTACAGCTTGCTGACAGGACGGTTAAGCATCCATTTGGCATTATAGATGATGTGCTAATCCAGGTTGGGAAGTTCGTGTTTCCCGCCGATTTTGTTATTCTTGATTGCAGGGTCGACGAAGAAATTCCCCTAATCCTGGGAAGACCATTCCTAGCCACTGGGAGAGCCATAATTGATTGTGAAACTGGGGAACTCAAGATGAGGTTGAATGATGAGGAGATCATCTTCAATGTGCAAAAATCCATGAGGCGCCCTAGTGAGTTCGCAAATTGCTCTCTAGTTGATGCGGTTGATGTGACAGTGGAAACAGACGATGCAGAGTTGACCATTGAAGATCCACTTCAAGCATGCCTGATGAACATGGAAGAGGTAAATGGTGAAAGTTTAGCTGAATGGGTACTATCTTTGGAAGGCAAGGGGTTTTGGGAGAGAGAGCTTGAATTCGAGCCTCTACACTTAGAGAAAAAGAGAGACTCCTCCTGCAAAGCCATCCATAGAAGAGCCACCAAAGCTGGAGCTTAAACCACTACCATCTCATCTCAGGTATGAATTTCTAGGCCCTAACTCCACTTTACCTGTTAGTACTTCATCTGGTTTGCTAGATGTGCAGGATCAAAAGTTATTACAGGTACTCAAGAAATGTAAAGCTGCCAATGGTTGGACCATGGCAAACATAAAAGGGATTAGCCTTGCATATTGCATGCACAAGATTCTCCGAGAAGAGGGGCACAAACCTTCCAGGAAACGCAAAAGAAGGCTGAACCCGAATATGAAGGATAGGGTGAAAAAGAAAGTGATAAAGTGGCTAGACACGGGGTAGATCCCAGGTAAGTTGTCTCACCCTTCTGTGCTATACATGTATTATTATGCCATGAGGACATGGCATATTTTTAAGTGTGGGGTGGGAAACTTATCTTGTACATGATGTATATATTAGTGTAGTAAGTAATATAAAATAATAAAAATACAAAAAAAAATCAGAAAATTTTAAAAATCCAAAAATATGAGTAGAGGACTCTTCCTGATGACGGACTATTTAGGACAAGTACTCTTGAGGGAAGTAGTCCACGTAGGAATTTTTCTTTCTTTTATTTTCTTTTTATAGGTAATGTATCATTCCCCCTTGGTTTTTCTTTTGACCACGGTTCTTTTCCAAGGGTTTTTATTTGAACCGGGTTAGGTAGATTTTTCTTTTCTTAGGATTAGAGGTAAAAGGGCAACATGTAACCCCGAATATGCATATTAGCAATAGCGTAAATTGAACTTGAGAATGTATCTTCTAAGCTTGATTGTAGAATCTCAATATGCCTTAAATTGCACAATAATGCTTGCTTGAACATTGATAGGATTTTGTAGATAAACCGGATTCCAAATGAGTTGCATGCCATGTGTGTGTGAGGTTTTTACTTACATTGTATGTTGTACATGATGCCTAGAACTTGCCCTGTGTGTTTGCAAAGCGAAATAGAAGTTATTCAGTTGTAGAAAGGATAGAGGCATTTCTTTGTGTAACCTCATATATCAATAGACATGAATTCACCCGTACATTATATCTTAGTTAACCCCTTTGAGCTTAAAGCCTATTCTTTGATAACCCTTGAATGTTCTTCAAATTATTATATTTGTTCTACTTTACCTCCTAGAAGCACTTGTATTGTAACGAATATGCAAAAGATTAAGTGTGGGGTGAAAGGAAGGTAAAAAGGGAAAATCAAGAATGAATGGTAGAAAATAGTAAGCTGGCCAAAATAATGTAAATGTGTTGCAAAGCAATGAGAAAAAGAGTTATATCAATGTATATATGAAAATTACAAAGGCCAGTTACACCAACAAAAGAAAAATGGGGATTAAAAGCAAATAAAGGTGAATAAATGTTTATGGGAGACATAAGGAAGAAAACTAAAAGGGAAAGTGGTGAAAGAGAAAAGAAAAGTGCTTAGGGAGGCTAGTCACTATACCTAAAAGTATCCTACCCGTCCCATAGCCTACATTACAACCCTTAAAGACCTCTTGATCTATGATTGAATAACTCGATTAGTGGAGTATTACACTAGGGGCAAGCCTATGGTGCGTCTGTATTCATACGAATGTTCTTTATTGAGAGTGAGTGAATTTTTTTCAACATTTATAAGTTCCATGTATTTGAATGGTTAATGTGTGGGATTTTCTCTCAATAAATTGTGTGAGGGCATGTAATTCAAAAGGAAGAAGGTAAATTTGCAAGATTTTGGTAATAAGTAGAGTAAGTAATAATGTGCGGGCATGAGAATTTACAGTTAAGCAAAGAGTATACATATCTTAGGTTGTTCATGTATAATAAGCTTTTGTGACATATTTTGGGGGAGACAAAAATTTTTTGGCCTAAGGTGTGATTAAAGGTTGCTCGAGGACGAGCAAAGGTTTAAGTGTGGGGTATTGATAATAGGTGAATTTGACTATAATTATACCCTAAATAATCACACTTTATTATGAGAACAATGTTGTTAAAAGGACAAAATGCTTTGATTAGTGTTTGATTGTGTTTTACAGGTACATGTGATGCATTGGATACTTTAAAAAGCCATTTTGAAGCCATAAGTTGATGAAAAGGCCAAGAGAAGAGCTAAAGTGAAGAGGACTGGACGAAGCAGTGAAGAAACAGAAGCACTGTTCATCCGCGGTCCACTCGCGGTCGCGGATGAACCGCGAGAAACGAAGCCCTCTGAATCTTGACTGTTCGCGGTCCGCTCGCGGCCGCGAACAAACCGCGAAGGCCCCAGCGGAAGTTATCCCAATTGGACTCTAATTTGTTTTCTTAGCTCTAAAACCTCTATATAAACTCCTAGTTTGCCCCATAGAGGCATGTACTTTATTTCTTCAATACTTTTGCAAGGTTTAGTTGGAGAGATTCCTCTCAAAACTCTTTCTTTATTTTTATCAAGCAATTCTTTATGATTTCAATTATTATTCTTGTTTCTTCAAGCATGAGTAGCTAAATTCTTTTCTAAGGTTTTGATGGAACCTATTGATTGATGAACTTATCGTTTATGTGAGTACAAATTGTGATTTAGATTTCTATTTGTTCAACTTCATTCTTATTGTAGTTAATTGGTAGACGTCCCAATTAGCGGTGCCTATTTAGTGTGCATAACTTGGAAAAGAGTGCATATTTAGGTTTATTGTTGAACAACACCACACCTAGGTTATTAGAGGAATCTATAATTTTAGGCGTAAAGACGGGATTAGGAATAACGAAGTCTTGGGTGCAATCTAAAGTGAACTATTCAAATTAAAGCTAGCTAGGGTAGCTCGGGAGAGTGCACTAGTAAATTATTGTAATTGCTCGGGAGAGGGTTACGATACACATAGCGTTCATGATTGATAGAATATATTAACAATTTGTATGAGCATAACGATAAGGGATTCCGTCAATAGGGGAAATCAATACCTTAGTCTTTCTCTATATTATTTCATTCAACATTCAATTCTTTCTTTTAAAGCATTCTTTAATTCTTGCAAACTAGCTATTCGAAAATCATACACAAAGATACTCAAACTTTTGGGAACTTGATTCGTAAGTACTCTTGGGTTGTGAAAATTGTGATTGATAGGTTAATTCTCTGTGGGATCGATCTTGGACTTATTAAACCAAGTTATATTGACTACGACCGTTGCTTGGACGTGAATCACCCTAGTCCCATATTTTTTCACGGACCTCTCGGGACCGTCACATCAAGGGTCCGGGTCCGTTTACCAAAATGTTGACCAAAGTCAACTATATCAATATTAGTATCAAAATTTATTAATTTTTCATAGATTTCACATATATTAACATAAAAAATTTTGGCTTCGCGCAAGGATTGCGCACGCAAATCAAGGCAACTAAAAGCGAGATTTCCAAGGCCTCGGAAGTACGGTAAAAGGGAAAAATACGGTGATGGTCCTTGGGGTCGTTACATTTTTTACCAAGGAAGAGCGCAGAGCCACCGTGGAGGCCGAGTTTTATCTTTTCTTCCATCAAACTTTGTCTTTTTATGTTTCTTTGTATGATTTGTTGTTTTGCTACCATGTCTATGTGGAGCTAAACGTCACGTTCTAGGGTTGTGGTTCTTTCATGGATATTGTTATTCGGATATTAATTTTGATTTCTTAGTTTTTCATATTGGTTTATTTATTCAATCCTGCACTTAATTATTTGATTGCTTGATCACCAATTGAATACTAACTACGAATCTCGAATTGAACTCGAAAGTGTGAATTTTAGATTGCATATAGGATTGAGTAGAGCAAGTTTTTGAACCTGGGCCTCGGGGAACGGATTCGCGGTTAGGATAGACATATACTTAATTGCCTTGCTTGATTGAAATACAGGAATTATAAATACGTTCTTGTTGATTCTAACTCCATAGACATATAGGTGTTAGGTTAGCTTGAATAGGCGAGTAAGAACTCGACAGATTCTTATGAGAAATATTAACCCTGTCAACCAACAAACTAGATAAATCAGTTAGTCAATTCAATCGAAGAATACAATAGGAAAGTTAGATAGCCCATGTCCCTAGATCGTTTTCAGTTACATTGATTTCATAAAAATTTACTCTTTCTCTATTCAAAGTTCATCATTTATTCTTGTTTATTTAATTAGTTTAGAATCAAATACCTCTAAGTTTAATTCTTGTATAGATAATTAGGATAATCTAATTTAGTTAATAGTTAATCCCGAGTCTTCGTGGGATCGACATCCGTCTTTTAGTCACTTTATTACTTGACGACCGCGTGAGCGTGCGTGTGTGTTTGGCCGCAATAGTGCTGATTCCAACCCAAAAAGATCTGTTTGTGTCCTTAAGGAATATAATCCTCTCACTGTTGGTCAAGGTTTTGGATTACTTTCTTCGAGGATAGAACGAAAAAACAATTCTGTAATGCGGCGCTACAAATCACATAACTTTAGCGCTCAATAAACGGACAAATCACACTTAAAACTTATGTTCATTTGAAAAAATAATGTAACAATTAAAAAAGAGGGGACAAGTTTTCAGATTTTTCATGTATAAAAAAAGGGCCAAGCCTCTAAATTTATAGATAATGAAAGAGTGAGATGAAGAGGTGTCTATTGCCATTCACAACCTTTCGAAAAAAAACCATCAATTTTTGCATGTACCATGTTATTTTCGATCCCCACAATCCATCCCTTGTATATTAATACGTAAAATATTTGTGACGGATTAAAAAAATATCTTTTATCTCTATCTGTAATGGACCTTTCTTTACATGTTAGTCAATAATTTGTGGCTCGATTATTTTTTCGTCACAAGAATTTGGGACGTTCGAAATTGTGAAACCTAATAATCATCACAAATCAGTCACACGCAACTTTGTCTTGTCTTGCATTAATGGGTTCAAGAATGTTGTGGTAATGGGGATGAGGGAGACATGTGCGAATACAAAAAAGTAAATAGAAAATTTTATTTCTCGTCATTAATATTTAGTACTAAAATTGACAAAGAAAGTGATAAAAAATAACATATACCGTATTGAATATTCTAATATTAGAACTTTTTTCTTCACATTATTGTTTCAGTCTATCTGTCCTCTTTCATTTAGTTTTAGTGTAATGAATTTTTTTTCGCCAAGATTTTTGCAGGAAAGCAAAAGGTAGAAGGAGACTTGGACTTACTCAGGAAAGTTAGCATCGCTTTGAGCCCGTTTGGCTTAACTGATTTAGAATAGCTAAAGAATTGACTTAATCGATTTAGATAAGCATAAGTGTTAAAAATCATTTTTAAGTGTTGAAACTGATTTAAAAATTAAGTAGTTACGTGTTTGGATAAAAGTGCTGAAATTAATAATAAATAGCTAAAATAATTGGGTATACAAAGAGTTTTGCTTTAAAAAGAAGCATTTTAGGGATAAAATAATAAATATTTTGGTCAAATCTAAAGTACTTATAAGCTGAAATTTGATAAGTTAACAAACTTATGGCTTTTGGCTTATTTTTGGCTTATAATCACTTAACTTATAAGCACTTTTAATTTTATCAAACGCGTAGATAAGTTAAAAAGTATTTATAAGCAAGTTTGACCAGCTTATAAGCTTAGCCAAACACTCTTTTAGTCTAGAAAATAGACTAGACAATGAGTCCAAGCAAAGACGGAGATTATTCAAATTAGATGATCCCTTACGTTTGACGTTTTAGAGTAAGTTGTATGGGGTTGAATCAAATTTAACTGACAAGGGCCGAGGGTGTTTCTCCCCACGCTCAAGTAACATCGAGGGTACAACCCTCACTCACGTCTTTGACAGCAAAGGCGTGGTGTCGACGTGCACATGTAGGCGCCCCTTCCCTTCCCCTTTTCGAGGGTGTCAGCGGCCTCTCGACGAATAGTACTTTTAGTGAGAAAACCCCTCCTCTATATAAAGAGGGAGTTTTCCTTGTTGTAGGGATCATGTGTTATTCTCTAATAATACAACTTCTGATTGTTCTCTCTCTATTATCCTCTCAGTAGTAATCATATATTCATAACTTCTTCATTTTTACTAATATTCATAATATTAATGACATAGATCCTGTTTTGGGGTTTATTATACTTGATTAAGATTTACCCCTTTTCTATATTTTTGATTGTCCATAGATCATAAAGTAATCGATAACTTTTGAGTCAAACAATTTGGCGATGTCTGTGGGGATATCGAGAATCAAACCTATAGTATCCACCCGAAGATCAGCTAACCATATCATCCATATCCCACAAAAACCCAGAAACGGCCGAAAACAACACCATATCCAAAGCTATAATGGGGGTCACAACCAATCTCCTGAGCTCTCTTAATGAGATCGGCGATGACACTATCACCAACACCACCCCCGATGCCGCACAAGAGATAGAAACTTCACCTTCCCCATCCGGGAATCTAACCAACTTGCAGGGCAATGAAGCTTCCACATCCGCTTCAAAAGAAGCACCCCCGGCAGTCAGGAAATTACTGGAAGAATGGTTAACGAGTACCCTGCGTGGCTTAGTCGAAAAATAACCACAGGGTCACATCAAAACGATACCAACGATAAGTACCGCTACTATAGTGGACGAACAAGAAGAAGTGCAAACAAACAACCAACCCGTCGAAATACAAATCCATGACAACACGCTGGCATCCATCCTTAGAAAAATGGAAGAAATGAAGAGCGAAAACAAGGCTCTCTGCGACGTAATGAAAGAGCACCAGGATAGGGTCGACAAGATCCCTGGATCACCTAAATTACTTCCAAAGCGTGACGTGGGAAGGTTCGTGGAGCAACAATACTCAGAGGAAGCCGCCCCCTATTCCATCCCGAAAAATTTCAAGATGCCCCCTTACTTAAGGGTGTATGATGGAACTACAGATCCCGAGGATCACCTCATCCATTACGTTACTGCGGTGAAAGTTGCCGACCAATCAAAAGAGCAGGTACCATCTATGCTATTGCAGAAGTTCAGCAAGACGCTGACCAGAGGGGCCCTAACATGGTACTCCCAACTGCCTGCCAAAGCAATTTCAACCTTCGAAGAAATGGCAGACAAGTTCGTCACCGCGCACGCTGGTGCAAAGAAGGCGTAGGCAAGGGTGAACGACATCTTCGCTGTCAGGCAAACCACATGCGAGGGCCTCAGGGACTTCCTCGTAGATTCAACAGGGTGAGGATGAGTCTACCAAACGTGTCGGAAGGCATGGCGGTCGCTGCCTTCCAAAATGGACTCAGCAGGGACGACTCCAGAGCAACCAAGAAGCTGTTGAACTGTCTCATGAAGTATCCTCCCACAACATGGGATGAGATCCACAACGCGTACTGTACTGAGGTACGAGCAGACGAAGATGATATCAACGGGCCGACCGAATGGCTGACAACCATACAATTACACACAAGGAAAGATCGACGTCACAAAGGACGTTGGGAACATCCCCCTCGCCCCAATAAGGAACGACATCAGCCATATATGAGATCTCCCCATCCGCATCCTCGACATGCAGATGCATTACAGCGACATCTCGCCCCGCTCAGAAGTGAAAGAGGTACGCCCCCTTTTCTTTTATCACATAACTTTTGTATATCTCCTTCAGAGATATTGTACGCGCTGGAAACGCTTGGCACCAAGGTGCAATAGCCTCAGAATATGAAGTCAGACCCCACCATGAGGAAATCAAACGTCTTGTGCGAATTCCACCAAAAGCGAGGACAAAGGACCGATGATTGCATAGGCCTGCAAAAGGAGGTCGTCCGAATGCTAAACCAAGAATATGTAAAAGAACTGCTCAGCGACAAAGGAAAATCCAACTTCACACGTGGGCAAGAACAATCCCGTGGACCACCAAAGCCTCCTTCCCCGACACAGACAGTAAACATTATCGTCGGCGACAGCACCGATATAGCCATCAACCATGTCAAATTCGCCAACACACACAGGCTGAAACGGACTATCTCTCACGAACGGTATGATGACTTCGAATGAAGTATCACCTTCGATAAATCTGATGCCAACGGTTTGTGCTTTCCCCGTTACAATGCTTTCGTTATTACTTTACGTATTATTGACACGGATATCAGGAGAGTCATGATCGATGATTGAAACGGCGCCTGCATCACCCATCCGAGAGTCCTTTCACAGATGGGACTCGAGGACACGAAAATACCCCGCTACATAACACTAACCGGCTTTAACAATATAGTGGAACGTATATCCGGAGAAGCTATTGTGCCCGTCCTCAAAGGAGAAGTCACATTGGAAACAACCTTTCAAAACGACATATAATGTCATCACCGGGCGCCCATGGATACATTCCATGCGAGTAGTCCCCTCAAGCTTGTACCAGGTGGTCAAGTTCCCTACCCTATGGGGGATATTCAGCATCAAAGGTGAGCCGCACACCGCGCAAGAGTGTTACAAAATAAGATAGGATTGCGCCCACACCCGATAGCTAAGAGGAGCAAGCGCGAAAGCATAACAATTAACCATGTCGGGGACTAAAATTGACCCGATGACTGACACCATCAGTTATCCAAACATTGTGGAGGCCTGCAAAGCGACGATCAAAGACCTCGATTTGATTTATCTGGATAGCCAAAACCCCAAAAAGAGGGCCTACATCGGCCACAGGCTTGCAAACCCAAGTAAGTATCGTAAATTTTTTAATAATCATACAGACCTATTCGCCTTTTCCCATGAAGATATGCTAGGGATATCACCAGATATCGCTACCCAAAAACTAAACGTCGACCCGCTGCATCCGCCGGTGCGGCAAATTAGAAGAAAATTCAATGTTGCAATTAATGAGGCAGTTCGTAGAGAAGTAGACAAGTTACTCGCCAACGGTTCTATCAGAGAGTCAAAGTACCCTAAGTGGGTCACCAACGTAGTGATGGTTAAAAAGAAGAACATGAAGTGGAGAATGTGCGTGGACTTCACCGACATGAACAAGGTGTGTCCTAAGGATTCCTTTTCCCTCCCACACATCGACCAGCTGATCGACGCCAACGCTGGACATGAACTGCTAAGTTTTTTGGACACATATTCTGGTTATAATCAAATTCTAATGGACGAACAAGACCTAGAGAAAACCACGTTCATCACACACCAAGGGACCTATTGTTACAAAGTGATGCCCTTTAGGCTCAAGAACGCAGGGGCCACGTATCAAAGACCAATAGTCACCAAAATATTCAAAGAACAGCTCGGAAAAACCATTGAAGTCTATATCAACAACATGCTAGTGAAGTCTGCTAAAAAGGAAGATCATATCAACTACTTGCAAGAGGCCTTCAAAATACTAAAAAAGTATGGGATGAAACTGAATCCCGAGAAGTGCGCCTTTAGCGTGGCGTGAGGAAAGTTTTTAGGGTTTCTCGTATCCCAATGAGGTAGCAAAGTCAACCCTAACCAAATCAAAGCGTTCGCTTCGATACCCGAAGTGCTAAATATCAAAAATGTGATGACCCAAAGGGTCATCACTTATTTTATTAATTATTTCGAGATTCTGAGGCCTCAAAAACCTCATTCTATGTTGCCTCGATTTACGTGCACAATCCGAGCATGTAGCCGGAAAGATTTTGTGATAGAAAATATGAATTCTATGAGAAATTTGGATAAAAATGATATTAATATTGATATGGTTGACTTCGGTTAACATTTTTGGTAAATGGATCCGGACCCGAGATTGGATGGTCCCGAGAGGTCCGTAGGAAAATATGGGACTTGGACATGCGTCCGGAGTTGAATTCTAAGGTCTAGAGCCCAAGTTATGAATTTTTCTATGAAATTGTTTTTGATGTAATCGTTAAAGGAAATGAATTAATTGACCTTGGTATCGGGCTCGTATTTTGGTTCCGACGCCCGGTACAAGTCTTAAATATTATATATGTGATTTCTGTAAAGTTTGGTGACATTCGGATGTCGTTTGAGATGTTTTGGACCTTGAGTTCCAAGTTTGAAAGTTTTGAAAACCAAAAGTATGAAAAATCATGAATTTGAGGCTTGATTTGATGAAAACGATGTGATATTGGCGATGTGATCGCACGAACAAGTTCATAATGTGTTTTTGAGGTTGTGTACATGTTTGGTTTGGAGCCCGGGGGGCTCGGGTAAAGATTTGATAGGCCGTTGGATGAAATTCTGAAATGTTGCACTGCTGGTTTTTCACCCAGCTGTTGGCTTCGCAATTGCGAAGTATTTCTCGCAATTGCGAAGGGGGCAGTAGAAGGCAGGGCTCGCAAATGCGAACCCCGATCGCAAATGTGAAGCCCCATTGACCCAGCCTTGTTCGCAAATGCGAACAATTGTTCGCATTTGCGAACATCCCCTTGTCCTACCTATGTTCGCAAATGCGAACCATAGTTCGCAAATGCGAACATTCCCAAATCCAGCCTTGTTCGCAAATGCGAACAATAGTTACGCCCCAAATTGAGGGACATGACCGGCGCCTGACCGGGTTGCCCCAGTCAAGCGGACCTGGGTGCTTTTCATTCCCACGCGTTACCCCTGTGTTGAATGTTTCTCATTAACCAAAAATATTACTAATCATAAATGATTTCACATTAAACAAATAAAACGATACGAGTGATTCATTAACAAGATTTCAATTTTTTTACAACGCCCGACATAACACAATATATACATAATACTGGAGTCCCACAGTTTACATGTCTACAGAGCCTCTAGGATACAAAAAGGGAAATACAATACTTGCCGGTAACAAGGATCCGGCTATACCTTACAAAACCAAAATGAAATCTAAACCGAGTGGCATGAACCACACAAGGCCCCGAGGAAGAAAGGGGCTCACCAAAACGGGCAGTGGAAGGAGAAGGATACTACCGCCGATGAGCTGAAGTGCCTGCTACTGATCCACCTACAATCATGACACGAATGTAGCGCCCCCGGCAAAAGGGACGTCAGTACACTTAAATTGTACTGGTATGTATGGACAAACTTTGTCCCAAGTAAACTCAAGCCATTAAATTACATTAAAACTAATCAAGCCAACCAACCATGTTTTCCACCTTTTCCTCATTTCAAATAATTCTCACACAACGCACTTTCTACAATCAACCAATTTAACAATAACCAATCAATCACGTAAAGCACAAGTAGTCAAACAAAGGGGCAATCGGTGCCCCACAGGTTGCAAACTCTCCTGCTGTCTCCTTTCACAATTTCACATTATTGATTTTTGTATCAATTTTCAATGGCGATTTCGATCGCTTTCCATCCTTATTGCCCCTGACCACCCTTATTACCTCGGCCACCCTTATCACCCCAACCCAAACCTTATTTCACCACGTTGCGGCGCGCAACACGACCCCGCCTTACAGCTGAAAACACAACAATTTCAAACAGCAGATAAGGTACTACACACAATTTCAACAAGTTCAAATAAGAAACTTACACATTGGTTCATGTTCTCAATTTCTTCTCAAGCCAATATCAAAACCAAGTTACAAGTATTCCAAAAATCGAAAATGCCCACATAACCATGTTCAACAATTTACCACCATTAAGGTGTTTCAAATTCCTTCCACAATAAGCCAAATATGCCATCACAATGGTTATTCCCAATTCTTTACCAATCTCGATTACCTTTTTATCTTTCAATTCATATACCACACCACATGTAGTTCAACATCAATCAAATGCTCAACAAGGAAATCAAAGAATTTCGTAAAATTTCTCAATTTGACACATGCCAAAACAATTCGCACACATTTGGGCGATTTTACAAGAATCAAAATTAGCCATACATACCTGGTGATGATTTTTCCTCCTACTTTATGCTTACACAAGATATCCTACTCTTGCCAACCTTGTTCTTGAAGACTCTTACTTCTACTCACTTCTTTTTACTAGAAATCAAGTTAAATAATCATGCATGAGTGTAAAAATTCTATTTTTAAAAGCTATTATATGCAAACCTCTCTTTACCCAATTAAAACTGAAAATCAAAGAAAATAATTAGGGTTTTTACCTTGAAAAGATTGGGGAAGTTGAATCCTTGCCCTAGAATCCCTTGGAATTAAGTAGTTGGAACAATCTTAGAAGATGAAGAACTTCTCTCTCTAAAAACCCTCTCTTCTCTCTCTAATTTTGGTGAGATGATATGATAAAATGAAGAAGAAAGGTGTTATATTAAAGAAGAGATCAGGTCAAAATGTTACAAAAATCTGGGCCGGGGTCAAATATGCGGTCACTATGCGACCGCAGAATCAACATGCGGTCCGCATAGTGACCGCAGAATGGCTCAAAAAATTACGCAGGTTCTGTTAAGACATGCGGTCACTATGCGGACCGCATGTTGATTCTGCGGTCGCAAAAGTGCATCGCAGATTGACATGCGATCGCATATCGACCGCACATTTGACACAGATTTGGGCAACTCTCTGGAACGATTTGCGGTCATTATGCGGTCCGCATGTCAGGTTTGCGGTCGCATTCTTGACCGCACATTTGACACTTTTTCGGAAAAATTATTTCTCTACATTTTTGAAACTTAAATCATTACCAAGGGTCCGAACCGCGGCGAGCTTGCGAGCCGCGAAGAATTCTACGCATTCCTAACACATCATTCGGACCATGACACCACATCTACTAGGTTTTATGCACAAAAATTTTACGGGGCCTTACATCCTCTCCCCCTTAAGATCATTCGTCCTCGAATGAGGATTTTGAAATAAATGAGTTTTGAAAGACATGATATGCAAGCTATCAAAATTTTGACTAACTCTTATATTTTAGAAAAATTTCGCCAGAGTTTCCTTTGTATTATGGGCATATCCACCTGTCAGAGGGCCCCCGAAACACATTACCAAACAACAATATACAACTACAACACTTTTCACAACCGGTATACACTTTCTTACCTCAACGAATGCACATATTCTATCACATTGTTACAATTGCACATAAACTAGTCACTTCAATGAATTCTTACCTTATTTAACCATTTTAACACACCATGTACACTTAACAAACCATTACCAATCTACACTTACTATTAGTTGTTTATTAAGCACGTAAATCTTTATAAGGCTTTCATTTGTCAAGAACGGTTCAAATGACCCAAGGTAACAACACATTTAACTCATTACAAATAAAGGAGACTTTACTAATACTAAGAGGGAAACAACTTAGGCAAGATGACAGTTACTAGGAGTAGGAGGGTCACCTAATTTCTTCTAGGCTTGATCAAACAAATGGGGGTACTTTTCTTTCATCTCTTTTTTTGCTTCCCATGTGGCCTCCTCAACTTGTTGACTTCGCCACAATACTTTAACAGAGGCAACTTCCTTATTTCTCAACTTACGGACTTGCCTATCAAGAATGGCAACCGGAACTTCTTCATATGACAAATCTTCATTAACCTCTATAGCTTCGACTGGCATGATGGTGGATGGATCTCCAATCACTTTCTTCAACATGGACACATGGAATACCGGATGCACTGATGACATCTCAGGAGGCAACTCTAGCCTATAAGCAACTTGACCAACCCTTTGAATGATCCGATATGGCCCGACATACCTAGGACTCAATTTCCCTTTCTTTCCGAATCGCATGACTCCCTTCATAGGAGATACCCTCAAGAACACCCAATCATCGACTTGAAACTCCAAATCCCTTCGACGAACGTCCGCATAGGACTTTTGACGACTCTGTGCTGTTTTCATTCTCTCCTGAATAACCTTGACCTTTTCCATAGCTTCGTACACCATATCTGGCCCTAGCAATTCCGCTTCACCTACCTCAAACCACCCGATTGGCGATCTACATCTTCTCCCGTATAATGCCTCAAATGGGGCCATTTGAATGCTAGCATGATAGCTGTTATTGTAAGCAAATTCTATCAGTGGCAAGTGTTCATCCCAATTACCTTTAAAATCTAAGACACAAGCCCGCAACATATCTTCAAGCGTCCGAATGGTCCGCTCGGCCTGTCCATCGGTCTGTGGATGGAAAGCTGTGCTGAGATTCACCCGAGTTCCCAAACCTTGCTGAAACTTCTTCCAAAAGTTAGCGGTGAACTGAGCCCCGCGATCCGAGATCTACTAGGTTTTATGCACAAAAATTTTACGGGGCCTTACAGTTCGCAAATGCGAACATCCCCTTGTCCTACCTATGTTCGCAAATGCGAACCATAGTTCGCAAATGCGAACATTCCCAAATCCAGCCTTGTTCGCAAATGCGAACAATAGTTCGCAAATGCGAACAATGCCCTTTACTGCATGTGTTCGCAAATGCGAACATTAGTTCGCAAATGCGAACACTCCCCTTTCCTGCCAGTGTTCACAAATGCGAACAAAAGTTCGCAAATGAGAACTTCCCAGCCTTAGCTTATTTTTCAAACTCCAGAAATTGGTCGGGGTTCGCAATTGCAAACCCATGTTCGCAAATGCGAACACAGAGACCTGTAAAACACGATTTTCAGTTCATTTTTTCACTTTTTACAAACCAAAAACACCCATTTGAGATTTTTCTCGGATTCCTTCTTCATCAAAACAATTGTAAGTCACTTTTTACTTAATTCTTTCAATTCCTAACATCATTAAACATGTTTTTCAATAGAAATCAAAGGTTTTCATGGTAGAATTTCTTGTTTTGTTAGAATATAGGGTTTTTTTCATAAATTGGGAAATTGGACCTCGAATTGAGGTCCGATTTTGAAACAAATCATATACATGAACTCGTGGGGGGATTGGTAACCGGATTTTGGTCCGAACCCCGAGTTCCGACCATGTGGGCCCGGGGTCGAAATTCACTATTCCGGGCAGAATGTTGTAAAAGTTGTAATTGGTCTTAGGAATTAGTTTGTTGAGTAGTATTGATGATATTAAATAAATTGTGTATAGATACGATTGGATTGGAGCCAAATTTGAAAGAAAAAGACATTTCCACGGATTGAATTGTTCATAAACATTCGAGGTAAGTGTTTGTTCTATCCTAGCTTGAGGGAATAGGATTATGTGTTATGTGTTATGTGATCGAGTGCGGTATATGGGCTGTGGTGACAAGCATCCATACACTGGCATCTAGTATGACCGTGAGTCGTTGAAAATGCTTATTTTGAGATATATTTATAGATGAATTGTTGAACCTTTGCCAGGTTGTAGAATTGTTATTGTTCTCCCTTGTCGGGACTTGTTGTGAAGATAATTTTTGATTGCCCTTGTTGGGACAGTTTATGAATTAATGCTTCTTTCTTTGCCCTTAACTGTGATTGTTATTTGGGTGAGGAAGAGTGATAATGCACGAAGGGTGATGCCGTGCCTTGATTTATTATTTATGCACGAAGGTTAATGCCGTGCCATGTTTTATTGATTATGCACGAAGGATCATGCCGTGCCCTGTTATTGAACCATGTACGAAGGATCATGCCGTACTATGGATGTGAGGATGAGAGTAAAAGCACGAAGGGTGATGCCGTGCAATTGTTTGCTATTCCTTGACTTGATATTACATGTGTTTCCATTATACTTTGTTTTCCTTGTGAGCTTATTAACTATTGTTAATTGTTGAATTCTTTGAGATATCCCTTATTGTGTTATTACTTGGTTATTTCTTGTTATTATGTGGTATACATATATATAGAATTACACAGGTTTATATGAGTGTCTGGTCCTAGGCTTGTCACTACTTCACCGGGATAAGCCGGGCACTTACCAGCACATGAGGTTGGTTGTACTGATACTACACTTTTGTGTGTTTTTGCACAGGTCCAAATTTTGAACAGCAGTAGCAGCAGTATTCACTAGCAGGATCGTCATACCTACGAGATTGAGGTAGCTTGCAAACGTCCGCTGGCCCGGCGTCTCTCTCTTTATTTATGTTACTAGCTGTAGTCTCTTTGTTTCGAGACAAACAGAATTATATTATATTTCTTTCAAACTTTTATGTGTAGTATTCAGTAGTAGTTCGTGAGTTGGTGACTCTATGTCTTAGGTAGATGATTTCAGTATGATTTTCATCTTGTAATTATTTCTGCATTTATTTAATTAAAATTGTGTTAAAAACAGGATAGTATGAATACAGTGGCTTGCCTAGCTACCACGAGTAGGCGCCATCACGATCCCGATGTTGGGGAAAATTCGGGTCGTGACAATTGTAGTCTAACCCTTCCTGCTGGCTATACCCCTTTGCTACAAGCTTAGTAGAATTTGAGAGGTAGGTACGGAGACGTCTGTACTTGTCCTCCAGAGTCTATTGAGTTAGGAAAGAGTCTCTCATTTGTTCTTTCTTGTCGTGAGACTTGTTCCTCAATTACTGATTGAATTTCTATTCTGTCCTTTCGCAGATGGTTAGGACATGCGCTTCTTCGTCCGCTGACCAGCAGCCCGAGCCCCAGGCAGCTCCCGTGAGGGGCAGGGGCCAAGGCCGTATCAGAGGCCGTGGTAGGGGTAGAGCTCAGCCCCAGGCAGCTACTCCGGAGGTGGAGCCTCATATTGAGATTGACGAGGAGGTTCCGATTCCAGCAGCTCCAGTGGGCCCAGCTCAGGTCCTAGGAGAGGCTTTATTTACCCCGGATCTCCGGGATGCTGTGGTCAGAATAGCGGGATTTATGGACAACATTGCTAGAGCGGGTTTATTATCAGTTGCACCAGCCGCTTCTCAGGCTGGAGGAGGGGCCCGGACTCCTATTGCTCGTACTCCGGAGCTAGTAGCTCCTCAGCCTCAGGCACCAGTGGTTCAGCCAGCTGTGGCCACTCAGTCAGGGTACCACAGCTCATGCCGGTGATGGAGCGGCCATGACTTCCGATTCGTTATGGAGACTTGATCGGTTCTCCAAGCTATTTACCACTACATTCAGTGGAGCCGCATCAGAGGATCCTCAGGACTTGTTATTCAGTTGCCATGAGATTCTCAAGACTATGGGGATCGTGGAGACAAATGGAGTTGACTTCTGTACATTCAGGCTTGCAGGATCCTCCAAGACTTGGTGGAGAGATTATTGCTTGACTCGACCAGCAGGGTCCCCAGCTTTATCATGGGATCAGTTTGCGGAACTATTTATGGAGAAGTTTCTCCCTACTACTCAGCGGGATGTACTTCGGAGGCAGTTTGAGTGCCTCCATCAGGGCACTATGACGGTCACACAGTATGAGACGAGATTTGTCGATTTGGCTCGTCATGCAGTGGTGACACTTCCCACAGAGCGGGAGAGGGTCCGCAGGTTTATAGATGGGCTTAATCAGCCAATTAGACTCCAGATGGCTATGGGCGTGGGGAGTGACATATCATTTCAGGGAGGCAGCTAATGCAGCACGCAGAGTTGAGATGGCTCTTGCTCGGGGAGGCGGTTATTCTTCAGACAAGAGGCCTCGTCATTCAGGCAGATTTGGTGGTTCTTCTTCTGGTGGCAGAGAATCCTTTGACAGAGGCCAGTCTTCCAGGCCTTTCCATTCCTCCCTTCAGGCTTCACAGGGTGGACCAAGTGATCGTGGTTTTCGTGGGCATTATTCGGACCAGCCTCCTATTAATGCTCAGCCTCTTCAGAGTGTTCGTGGAGGCCATTCAGGTCGTCAGGGCTAGCAGCCCCTATTAGTCTAAGAGTTGCTACGGTTGTGGTGACCCAGGTCATTTTATCGGGTATTGCCCTCGAGCAGCGGGCAACTCTCAGCAGCGGGGTCCTCGTCCTATGATTCAGGCCCCAGCTGACCCTCAGCCTGCCCAGCCAGCCAGAGGCGGGGGTAGAGATTATAGAGGTGGAGGTCGAGACCGTAGAGGTGGAGACCGTCCAGCCAGAGGTAGAGGTCAGCCAGTGGATGACTGTCCCAGAGATGTAGCTCAGAGGGGAGGTGTTGATCCCCGATTCTATGCTTTACCGACCAGGCCAGAGGTAGAGGCATCAGATGTCGTGATTATAGGTACCATTCTTGTTTGTGACAGAGGTGCTTCAGTATTATTTGACCCTGGATCTACATATTCCTATGTGTCTTCCTACTTTGCACCTATTTGGCCGTGCCCAGCTATGCTCTGGATATTCCAGTTTATGTGGCTACACTAGTGGGTGACTCCATTGTAGTCGATCGGGTGCACCGTTCGTGCGTAGTTATATTTGGGGGTCTTGAGACCCATGTTGATCTGTTGCTTTTGGATATGGTGGATTTTGATGTCATATTGGGGATGGACTGGTTGTCCCCATACCATGCTATTCTAGATTGTCATGCTAAGACTGTGATCTTGGCCTTGCCAGAATCACCTCGACTAGAGTGGAAAGGTACCTCAAGCCACTCCGTTCGCACCGTTATTTCCTATGTTAAGGCTCGATGCATGGTCGAGAAGGGGTGTCTAGCTTATCTGGCTTATGTTCGTGATTCCAGCGCAGAAGTTCCTTCCATTGAGTCGATCCCTATTGCACGGGAGTTTCCGGAGGTTTTTCCTTCAGACCTGCCGGGCATGCCACCCGACAGGGATATTGATTTCTGTATTGATCTGGCACCGAGCACTCAGCCCATCTCTATTCCACCTTATCGTATGGCCCCGCCGGAGCTAAAGGAGTTGAAAGATCAGTTACAAGACCTTCTTGAGAAGGGCTTTATCAGGCCCAGTGTTTCCCACTGGGGAGCACCTGTATTATTTGTAAAGAAGAAAGATGGCTCGATGCGGATGTATATTGATTACCGGTAGTTAAACAAGGTGACTATCAAAAACAAGTATCCACTGCCGAGGATTGATGATTTGTTTGACCAACTCCAGGGAGCGAGGGTATTCTCTAAGATAGACTTGAGGTCAGGCTACCATCAGCTGAAGATCAGGGCGGCCGACATTCCTAAGACAACCTTTCGCTCTAGATATGGGCATTATGAGTTCTTGGTCATGTCCTTCGGGTTGACCAATGCCCCAGCAGCATTCATGGAGTTGATGAATCGGGTATTCGGGCCTTACTTAGATCTGTTCGTGATAGTCTTCATAGATGACATCCTGGTGTACTCCCGCAGCCAGGAAGAGCACGAGCAGCACCTCAGAGTGGTTCTTCAGACTCTGAAAGATAACCGACTATATGCCAAATTTTCTAAATGTGAGTTCTGGCTGAGTTCGGTAGCATTTCTGGGTCACATTGTATCAGTGGAAGGTATTCAGGTAGACCCAAAGAAGATTGAAGTGTAAGGCCCCGTAAAGTTTTTGTGCATAAAACCTAGTAGATGTGGTGTCATGGTCCGAATGATGTGTTAGGAATGCGTAGAGAAATAATTTTTCCAGAAAAATGTCAAATATGCGGTCAAGAATGCGACCGCAAACCTGACATGCGGACCGCATTCTTACCGCAAATCGTTCCACAGAGTTGCCCAAAATCGTGTCAAAAGTGCGGTCGATATGCGATCGCATGTCAAATCTGCGGTGCACTTTTGCGACCGCAGAATCAACAGGCGGTCCGCATAGTGACCGCATTCCTTACCAGAACCTGCACAACTTTGAGGCCATTCTGCGGTCACTTTGCGGACCGCATGTGGATTCTGCGGTCGCATAGTGACCGCATATTCGACCTCGGCCCGGATTTTTGTAATATTTTGACCCGATCTCTTCTTTAATATAACACACTTCTTCTTCATTTTATCATATTATCTTACCAAAAAATTAGAGAGAGAAGAGAGGGTTTTTAGAGAGAGAAGTTCTTCATCTTCAAAGATTGTTCCAACTACTTAATTCCAAGGGATCCTAGGGCAAGGATTCAACTTCCCCAATCTTTTCAAGGTAAAAACCCTAACTATTTTCTTTGACTTTCAGTTTTTAATTGGGTAAAGAGAGGTTTGCATATAATAGCTTTTGAAAATAGAATTTTTACACTCATGCATGATTATTGAACTTGATTTTTAGTAAAAAGAAGTGAGTAGAAGTAAGAGTCTTCAAGAACAAGGTTGGCACAAGTAAGATAGCGTGGGTAAGCATAAAGTAGGAAGTTAACGGGAGAAAACTCACCACCAGGTATGTATGGCTAATTTTGATTCTTGTGAAATCGCCTATATGTGTGAAGTTTGCTTGTTTCTTGTTAAATTGACAAATTGTGTGAAATTCTTGATGTTGTTGTTGGATATTCAAAGTTTGTTGTTGAGCTATGAGTGATGTAAAATGAGAGTTTAAATTGGCAAAAGAATTGTGAATAATGACTATGATGGCCTATATGGCACCTTGTGGAAAACAAACGAATCACTTGAGAATTGGTTTATTGTGGAAAGAGATGAAACACCTGAATTGTGGAAATATTGTAACATGGTTGTGATATTGAATTGAGAAGAAATTGAGAACATGAACCAATGTGTAAATTGCTTATTTGAACTTGTTGAAATTGTGTGTAGTACCTTATCTGCTGTTTGAAATTGTTGTGTTTTCAACTGTAAGGCGGGGTCGTGTTGCGCGCCGCAACATGGTGAAATAAGGTTTGGGTTGGGGTGATAAGGGTGGCCGAGGTAATAAGGGTGGTCAGGGGCAATAAGGATGGAAAGCGATCGAAATCGCTATTGAAAATTGATACAAAAATCAATAATGTGAAATTGTGAAAGGAGACAGGCAGGAGAGTTTGCAACCTGGGGAGCACTGATTGCTCCTATGTTGACTACTTGCAATTTATGTTGTTGATTGGTCGTTGTTCCATTTGTTGACATTGAATGTGCTTGTGTTGAGGCTTATCTGAAATGAGTAAAAGGTGGAAAACATGGTTGGTTGGCTTGATTAGTTTTAATGTAATTTAATGGCTTGAGTTTACTTGGGACAAAGTTTATCCATACATACCAATACAATTCAAGTGTACTGACTTCCATTTTGCCGGGGGCGCTACATTTGTGTTATGATTGTAGGTGGATCAGTAGCAGGCACTTCAGCTCATCGGCAGTAGTATCCTTCTCCTTCCACCGCCCGTTTTGGTGAGCCCCTTTCTTCCTCGGGGCCTTGTGTGGTTCATGCCACTCGGTTTAGATTTCATTTTGATTTTGTAAGGTATAGCCGTAGCCTTGTTACCGGCAAGTATTGTATTTCCCTTTTGTATCCTAGAGGCTCTGTAGACATGTAAACCGTGGGACTCCAGTCTTATGTATATATTGTGTTATGTCGGGCGTTGTAAAAAAATTGAAATCTAGTTAATGAATCACTCGTATCGTTTTATTTGTTTAATGTGAAATCAATTATGATTAGTAATATATTTGGTTAATGAGAAACAGTCATCACAGGGGTAACGCGTGGGAATGAAAGGCACCCAGGTCCGCTTGATTGGGGCAACCCGGTCAGGCGCCGGTCATGTTCCTCGATTTGGGGCGTGACATGAAGCAGTCTAGAATTGGCCTCGACCAGCTTCAGTGACCGAGATCAGGAGTTTCTTGGGATTAGCAGATTACTACCGTCGTTTTGTAGAGGTGTTTTCTTCTATTGCAGCCCCGATGACCAGGTTGACCCAGAAGGGTGTCCAGTTTCAGTGGTCAGAGGAGTGTGAGGCAAGCTTTCAGAAGCTCAAGATGGCCTTGACCACCGCACCAGTGTTGGTACTACCTACAGGTGTGTAGGGCCTTATACAGTTTATTGTGATGCATCTCGTACAGGGCTTGGAGCGGTATTGATGCAGGATGGTAAGGTTATCGCTTATGCTTCAAGGCAGTTAAAAATATATGAGAAACATTATCCAGTTCATGATCTTGAGTTAGCAGCAGTGGTTCATGCCTTAAAGATCTGGAGGCATTATCTATATGGTGTGACATGTGAGGTGTACACTGATCACAAAAGCCTACAGTACTTGTTCAAGCAAAAGGAGTTGAATCTACGGCAGCGGAGATGGTTAGAGTTGCTAAAAGACTATGATGTTACTATCTTATATCACCCAGGTAAGGCCAATGTGGTGGCCGATGCATTGAGTAGAAAGTATGCTAGCATGGGTAGCCTTGCATACATTCCGGTCAGTCAGAGACCATTAGCTCTAGATGTCCAGGCCTTAGCCAACCGGTTCGTGAGATTAGACATTTCTGAGCCTAGCAGGGTGTTAGCCTGCACGGTCGCTCGTTCTTCTTTATTTGAGTGTATCCGTGAGAGGCAATTTGATGATCCTCATTTGCGTGAGTTGAGGGATACAGTACAGCGGGGAGGTGCCACACAGGTAAACCTAGATGATGATGGGGTATTGAAATTGCAAGGTCGAGTTTGCGTACCCAATGTCGAAGGGATTCGAGAGTTGATCTTAGCGGAGGCCCACAGTTCGCGGTATTCTATTCACCCAAGCGCCGCGAAGATGTACCAGGACTTACGGCAGCACTATTGGTGGCGCAGAATGAAGAAAGATATCGTTGCGTATGTCGCTCGGTGTCTAAATTGTCGGCAGGTGAAATATGAGCACCAGAGACCTGGTGGTGTATTCCAGAGGATTGAAATTCCCGAGTGGAAATGGGAGCGGATCACTATAGACTTCGTTATTGGACTTCTTTTGACTCGGAGGAAATTTGATGCTATTTGGGTCATTGTTGATAGGCTGACCAAGTCAGCACACTTTATTCCAGTATCTGTCTCCTACTCGTCGCAGAGGTTAGCGGAGGTTTACATTAGGGAGATTGTTCATCTCCATGGGGTGCCAGTATCCATTATCTCTGATCGGGGTACGCAGTTTACCTCGCGGTTTTGGAGAGCGGTCTAGCAGGAGTTAGGCACCCAGGTTCAGTTGAGTACAGCATTTCATCCTCAGACGGATGGCCAGTCCGAAAGGACTATTCAGATTCTAGAAGACATGCTTCGAGCCTGTGTCATTGATTTTGGAGGCTCATGGGACCAGGTTCTACCTTTAGCGGAGTTCGCCTACAACAACAGCTACCAGTTTAACATTTAGATGGCTCCGTATGAGGCGTTGTACGGTAGGCGATGTCGGTCTCCAGTCGGAAGGTTTGAGCTGGGAGAGGCTCGGTTGTTGGGTACAGACTTAGTTCAGGAGGCCTTAGACAAGGTCAAGACTATACCAGGAGAGATTGCGTTCAGCTCAGTCCAGGCAGAAGACTTATGCGGATCGTAAGGTTCGAGATGTAGATTTCATGGTCGGTGAACGAGTATTGCTCCGAGTGTCGCCTATGAAGGGCGTGATGAGGTTCGGGAAGAAGGGCAAGCTCAGCCCTAGGTATATTGGTCCATTTGAGATTCTAGACAGAGTGGGAGGGGTGGCTTACAGATTAGCTTTGCCGCCTAGCTTATCAGCCGTGCATCCAGTTTTTCACGTATCTATGCTTCGGAGATACCACGGCGATCCCACACATGTGTTAGACTTCAGTACTGTCCAATTGGACAATGATCTATCTTACGAGGAGGAGCCGGTGGCCATTCTAGACCGGCAGGTTCGGCAGTTGAGGTCGAAGAGTTATCCTTCTGTGCGTGTTCAATGGAGAGGTCAGCCTCCTGAGGCATCGACCTGGGAGTCCGAGTCTGATATGCGGAGCCGCTACCCACATTTGTTTACCGACTCAAGTACTTCTTTCTTTTGTCCGTTCGAGGACGAACGATTGTTTTAGAGGTGGAGATTGTGACGACCCAAAGGGTCATCACTTATTTTATTAATTATTTCGAGATTCTGAGGTTTCGAAAACCTCATTCTATATTGCCTCGATTTACGTGCACAATCCGAGCATGTAGCCAGAAAGATTTTCTGATAGAAAATATGAATTCTATGAGAAATTTGGATAAAAATGATATTAATATTGATATGGTTGACTTCGGTCAACACTTTTGGTAAACGGATCCGGACCCGAGATTGGGTGGTCCCGAGAGGTCCATAGGAAAATATGGGACTTGGACATGCGTCCGGAGTCGAATTCTGAGGCCTAGAGCCCAAGTTATAATTTTTCTATGAAATTGTTTTTGATGTAATTGTTAAAGGAAATGAATTAATTGACCTTGGTATCGGGCTCGTATTTTGGTTCCGACGCCCGGTACAAGTCTTAAATATTATATATGTGATTTCAGTAAAGTTTGATGACATTCGGATGTCGTTTGAGATGTTTTGGACCTTGAGTTCCAAGTTTGAAAGATTTGAAAACCCAAAGTATGAAAATCATGAATTTGAGGCTTGATTTGATGAAAACGATGTGATATTGGCGATGTGATCGCACGAACAAGTTCATAATATATTTTTGAGGTTGTGTACATGTTTGGTTTGGAGCCCGGGGGGCTCGGGTAAAGATTTGATAGGCCGTTGGATTAAATTCTGAATTTTTGCACTGCTGGTTTTTCACCCAGCTGTTGGCTTCGCAATTGCGAAGCATTTCTCGCAATTGCGAAGGGGCAGAACAAGGCAGGGCTCGCAAATGCGAACCCTGATCGCAAATGCGAAGCCCCTCATGACCCAGCCTTGTTCGCAAATGCGAACATCCCCTTGTCCTACCTATGTTCGCAAATGCGAACCATAGTTCGCAAATGCGAACATTCCCAAATCCAGCCTTGTTCGCAAATGCGAACAAATGCGAACAATGCCCTTTACTGCCTGTGTTCGCAAATGCGAACATTAGTTCGCAAATGCAAACACTCCCCTTTCCTGCCAGTGTTCGCAAATGCGAACAAAAGCTTGCAAATGCGAACTTCCCAGCCTTAGCTTATTTTTCAAACTCCAGAAATTGGTCGGGGTTCGCAATTGCGAACCCATGTTCGCAAATGCGAACACAGAGACCTGTAAAACACGATTTTCAGTTCATTTCTTCACTTTTTACAACACAAAAACACCCATTTGCGATTCTTCACGATTCCTTCTTCATCAAAACAATTGTAAGTCACTTTTTACTTAATTCTTTCAATTCCTAACATCATTAAACATGTTTTTCAATAGAAATCAAAGGTTTTCATGGTAGAATTTCTTGTTTTGTTAGAATATAGGGTTTTTTTCATAAATTGGGAAATTGGACCTCGAATTGAGGTCCGATTTTGAAACAAATCATATACGTGAACTCGTGAGGGGATGGGTAACCGGATTTTGGTCCGAACCCCGAGTTCCGACCATGTGGGCCCGGGGTCGAAATTCACTATTCCGGGCAAAATGTTGTAAAAGTTGTAATTGGTCTTAGGAATTAGTTTGTTGAGTAGTATTGATGATATTAAATCAATTGTGTATAGATACGATTGGATTGGAGCCAAATTTGAAAGAAAAGACATTTCCAAGAATTGAATTGTTCATAAACATTCGAGGTAAGTGTTTGTTCTATCCTAGCTTGAGGGAATAGGATTATGTGTTATGTGTTATGTGATCGAGTGCGGTGTATGGGTCGTGGTGACGAGCATCCATACACTGGCGTCTAGTATGACCGTGAGTCGTTGAAAATGCTTATTTTGAGATATATTTACAGATGAATTGTTGAACCTTTGCCAGGTTGTAGAATTGTTATTCTTCTCCCTTGTCGGGACTTGTTGTGAAGATAATTATTGATTGCCCTTGTTGGGACAGTTTATGAATTAATGCTTCTTTCTTTGCCCTTAACTGTGATTGTTATTTGGGTGAGGAAGGGTGATAATGCACGAAGGGTGATGCCGTGCCTTGATTTATTATTTATGCACGAAGGTTAATGTCGTGCCATGTTTTATTGATTATGCACGAAGGATCATGCTGTGCCCTTGTTATTGAACCATGTACGAAGGATCATGTCGTACCATGGATGTGAGGATGAGAGTAAAAGCACGAAGGGTGATGCCGTGTACTTTATTTGCTTATTTGGTGAGGATGAGAGTAAAAGCACGAAGGGTGATGCCGTGCAATTGTTTGCTATTCCTTGACTTGATATTACATGTGTTTCCATTATACTTTGTTTTCCTTGTGAGCTTATTAACTGTTGTTAATTGTTGAATTCTTTGAGATATCCCTTATTGTGTTATTACTTGGTTATTTCTTGTTATTCTGTGGTATACATATATATAGAATTGCACAGGTTTATGTGGGTGTCTGGTCCTAGGCTTGTCACTACTTCGCCGGGATAGGCCAGGCACTTACCAGCACATGGGGTCGGTTGTGCTGATACTACACTTCTGTGCGTTTTTGCACAGGTCCAGGCTACGATCAAGAGCAGCAGTAAATCGATTGCGTGGAAGTTGATCACATTTGAGACCGAGGTAGCTTGCAGATGTTCGCAGGCCCGGCGTCTCTCTCTTTATTTATGTTACTAGCTGTAGTCTCTTTGTTCCGAGACAAATAGAATTATGTTATATTTCTTTCAAACTTTTATGTGTAGTATTCAGTAGTAGTTCGTGAGTTGGTGACTCCACGTCTTGGGTAGATAATTTCAGTATGATTTTCATCTTGTAATTAGTTATTTCTATTTCGATAAAGTATTCCGCATTTATTTAATTAAAATTGTGTTAAAAACAGGATAGTATGAATACAGTGGCTTGCCTAGCTACCACGAGTAGGCGCCATCACGATACCGATGTTGGGGGAAAATCCGGGTCGTGACACAAAAGCAGGTCCAGAATTGACAGGCCGGATAGCTGCCCTCTCCCAATTAATCTCACGATCCTCAGACAGATGTTACAAATTCTTCAACGTCCTAAGAAAAGACAACGGATTCCAATGGAACGAAGAATGTGTCAAAGCCTTGCAAGAGCTGAAAACATATATGTCATCACCACCACTACTATCTAAAGCGGAATCAGGCTAACCCTTACTGACATGTCTAGCTTTATTGAAAGTCACCGTCAGTGCGGTATTGGTTCGCAAAATAAAATGTATGCAATCACCTATCTATTACATTAGCAAAACCTTAGTGGATGCCGATACACGGTATCCACACCTCAAAAAGTTGGCTCTGGCACTGGTCACGGCTTCAAGCAAGCTGAGCCCCTATTTCCAATGCCACCCCAATAAAGTAGTGACCACGTTCCCCTTGAGGAGCATCCTACACAAGCCCGAGCTATTAGGCCAGCTCGCCAGATGGGCCATAGAGCTCAGCGAGCATGATATCACATATATCCTTAGAACCACCATTAAATAAAAAGTCCTCACCGACTTCGTGGCTGATTTCAGCACAAAAATATTGCCGAAGGTAGAAAAGGAAGCCATGCACTCCACCCCAAATACCGACCTCTCATCTACATAGATGGGGTCGCCAATGCCTCAAGATCAGGACTGGGACTCGCCCTCAAAGTCCTTACAGGTGAAATCGTTCGCCAGTCCATACGATGCCCCAAGATGACTAACAACGAAGCAGAATACCAAGCCGTTATTGTAGGTATGAAACTAGCCATCAGATATGGGGCCCGCCAGCTCATTTTGCATTACAACTCTCAACGCGTGGTAAATCATGTCACTGGGACTTACCAGATCATGGAGCAAAGGTTGCAGAAGTATCAGGTAGAAATCCACAGGTTAATGACACATCTCGACGATTGCCGCTTCGAACAAGTTTCTAGGGCGTATAACCCCGAAGTAGACAGTGTGGCTAAGCTGGTTGTAGCCACCACAAGCCTCAATAAAGGGAACATCATCACTCTCATCCACTCGGCAATCGATCACATAGAGGTACTCTCCTTACATTTAACCTGGGAATTGCACAACCAGTTTCTATCATATATACAGGATGGAACCCTACCGCCTAACAAGTAGGAGGCAAAAAAGCCTCGTATGCAGGTGCCAAGATACTGCATGACAAACGACAAACTCTACAAGAGGACCTTTGGAGGACCCGTGTCCAAATTCCTAGGCCCCAATCAAACTTCGCCGGTACTAGAGGAAGTACATGAAGGCCATTATGGAACCCACACGGGCAATCGAGCAGTCGTACGTTGCCTAGTACGAGCCGGGTGTTACTGGCCTACTATGAAAAAAGATGTCGCGGAGTATGTCCGCTGATGTGAAACGTGTCTAAAGTTTGCCCCCATGATACACCAACCAGGAGAACCCCCCCATTCGGTCACTTCGCCTTGGCCCTTCATAGAATGGGAAATGGATATAATCGAACCACTACCCGCCGGATGAGGAAAGATATGTTTTTAATTTGTTTTAACTGACTATTTCTCCAATTGGGTAGAAGTAGGTGCTTACGCCCAAATTCGCGAGCAAGAGGTCATCGCCTTCATTTGGAAGAACATCATCAGCCATTTTGGCATCCCGAAAAAAATTACCTGTGACAATGGGCGACAGTTCATCGGTCAGAAAGGACTGATTTCTTCATCAAATGACACATCAAAAAGATACTCTCAACACCATATCATCCTACCGCCAATGGTCAGGCGGAGTTGTCCAACAAACCATATTGAATATATTAAAGAAGAAGCTCCAAAATGCCAAAGGACTATGGATCGAACTGCTACCAGAGGTGTTATGGGCATACAAAACCACCCCTAAATCTTCCATGAGAGAAACGCCTTACTCGCTAGTTTATGGAACTGACGCCGTCATACCAGTCGAAGTAGGCGAGCCGAGTTTAAGGTACTCACACACAAGCGTAGCAGAGAATTGATGTTAACCGACTCCAAGACCTCGATGAAGCCGGAAAAAGAAGAGAAATGGCCCATATTAGGCTGGTAGCCCAAAAACAACAAATCGAAAGATATTACAACAAGAAAGGAAAAATCCGACCACTCAAAGTAGGTGACTATGTACTAAAAGCCAAGACTTTGGCATCCAAAGACCCCAGCGAAGGAAAATTGGGGACCAATTGGGACAGAACCCTACAAAATCACCGGAAGAGCAGATAAAGGTTCATTTCGACTAGAGATCATGGAAGGAAAGACGCTCCAAAACAACTAGAACATCTATCACCTCAAGTATTTCTATTTCTAAAGAGTATCCCCCGAGTCGTACTATTTCTCCCTCATCCTAGTTTTGTCCCAATCAGGTTTTCTCGAAGAGGTTTTTAATGAGGCGGCGAAAGAGATGCTCGAAAATGCTTACGAGGCTCATCTGACAAGCCAGTTATTTTGCTAGTCAGCACAACAGGCATATCATAGGGACCGAGGCTACGGCCATCTCCAATGTAAAAAAGGCTACGGCCATCTCCAATGTATGAAAGGCTATGACCATCTCCAATGTATGAAAGGCTACAGCCATCTCCAAAGTATAAAAGGCTATGACCATCTCCAATATATAAAAGGCTACAGCCATCTCCAATGTATGAAAGGCTATAGCCGTCTCCAAAGTATAAAAGGCTACGACTATCTCTAATATGTAAAAGGCTACGACCATCTCCAATGTATAAAAGGCTACGACCATCTCCAATATATAAAAAGCTATGGCCATCACCAATGTATAAACGGATATGGCCATCTCTAATGCATGAAAGGCTATGCCCATCTCCAATGTATAAAAGGCTATCACCATCTCTAATGTATAAGAGGTTATGGCCATCCATAACGCATAAATAAGGGGCTAAGGCCATCTACCGCGTACAAAGAGGCTACAGCCATCCATAACGCATAAAGGGCTAAGGCTGTCTACAGTGTACAAAGAGGCTATGGCCATCTATAATGCATAAATAAAGGGCTAAGGCCGTCTACAGCATACAAAAAGTCTACGGCTATCCATAACGCATAAATGAAGGGCTAAGGCCATTTACAACATACAAAAAGGCTACGTCCATCCATAACGCATAAATAATGGGCTAAGGCCGTGTACTGCGTAAAAAGACGCTACGACCATCTATAACACGTAAAAGGCTAAGGCCGATATCGGAGCGACCGACTTAAATTCATCCAACTCGACATGATCGGAACCACAAAAAAGGTAACAACCACCCTAAAACAAACAAACGGCTAAGGCCAAAATCGACTTAGCTTAACCACGACAAATTAACTCAACAACAATCAACACTACACAACAAATATGCGAAGTAAAAGGTACGGAAAGATGACATGAAAGCAATATATATATATATATATATATATATATATATATATATATATATATATATATATATATATATATATGCCACCACCACCCTGGTCGCCACCACCCCCTAGTTCGTCATCACCAGCCAGTGTGTCACTACGCTCATCGCCACCCTCGGCCCAGAACAACAAAGAAATCCAGGACCCTATGCCCAACTAATTTACGTCCGCAAAAGTACATCCTGCCGGGCCCTGGGAATTAGGGTTATACCCGCAAGCTTCCCAGGCGACCCTAAACAGAGGGCACTGATCCTCAACCTCTATCTTAGTAACCCTGCCAACGGCTCGCAGCTCTTCAAAAACTATCCGCCTATCCTCGGCGTACACCCACATGTCATGCGCCTCGCGGGACACATCATCGACAGGTCCGGCCGCTGTCACCTGCTGGAGAGCGTCAACTTTAGCTGCTTTGGCTCTGAGCTCGGCGGTAAAGGCATCAACTTTGGCACGCAATTCAGTAGCCTCCGCCATCGGCCCACGACCGATCTCTAACTCCTCCTCCTTCGACCAAAGGAGATTCTCCAACTCAGCAATTCAAGCCACAACAACCATCAAATCTGCATCCTCCTGCTCAAACTGAGCCGTGCGCTCTCGCAGTTGAGTTTTTGCCTGCTCCAAACCCTCGCGAAATACACGAAACTGTGGTTCCTGGGCATAGAGGTCTGCTAACATTTTATGCTTGTTTCGGACCTCCATGTATTTCCTTATTGCCCTACTAAGGGTGGCATTCGTTCTCTGATCACGCCGACGCCTCTCTACTTCCAAAATGAGGGTCTAAAAAGAAAAAGGAACACAAGCTGAGTTGGAGAAACCTAAAGGCCTATAGTAAAATAACAAGAAATAGCAATAGAGCATACCTACAAAGTTGCGCGAGTGACTCATCGGGATAAGTCCCTGTCGCTGACATCTTTTAAGGTCTCAGTCTCAGCAGCTGCGCACAGCAAAGTCATGTCCGCCGCGGCCTGCTCACTATCCAGCAACAGGTTATACCCCGTTGGGTTCACATGACGACGGTTAGGCTCCGTCACTGCCATATCCACCGTGTCCGGAATCTAGCAGGACACACGCAGATCATCCAGTTGAGAGTTAGAACATTTGGATTTTTCCCATGCAGGAGCTATGTAGTGTGAGGGAAAATCTCTTCGAGCATACAACTCTCGGGGAAACATATTATCGATGGAAAGAGGGACAAGAGGACTTCGAGCCTTTTTCCCACCCTCTGAAGATGGAGGAACCCCAGAAGTGGATTCATCTCCAGTTCATTCACGTTTTCGACCCCGCCTCGCCATAGTCAGTATTTGACCAATGAATAGATACGTCAACGGCTGATAAAACTATAAAGTAAACTCAAAGAGGTCAAACGCAAAAGTTACTGAAAGCCCTAATGAGAGACGGAGATATGAAGAAGTTATTATGAGAAGTCTAAAAGATGGTAAAAATCAAACCCTCTTCCTATTTATAGTATCCTAATATACGAGAATCGAAGAGGTGAGTGTCAGAAAAGGGGCGGGAAACCAAAATGTCAAATCGCCCCCTGATCTGTCTTGGAAGAAGTTGTAATTATGACGCATGCCGCTAGTGACGTCGATTCAAAAAGTAGGCCACATGTCAATACATAAACGACGCCACAACGGATCTTCTTTTCCACCCATTGCAGGCGTATGCCGAATAGGTCTCTAACATGCGGAGGGACTAACTGTATGGGTTCGAATCAAATTTAACTGACAAGGGCCGAGTATGTTTTCCCCCACGCCCTTGTAACATCTAGGGCATGACCCTCACTCATGTCTTCGACAACAAAGGCGTGATGTCGATGTGCACACGTAGGCCCCTTCCCCTCCCCTTTTCGAGGGCGTCGACGGACCCTCGATGAATTGTACTTTGAGTGAGAAAACTCCTCCTCTATATAAACACGGAGTTTTCCTTGTTGTAGGGATCATGTGTTATTCTCTAATAATATAATTTCTGATTATTCTCTCTCTGTTATTCTCTCAGTTGTGATCATCGATTATGTTCATAACTTCTTCATTTTTACTAATATTCATAATATTAACGACATAGATTCTATTTTGGGGTTTATTATACTTGATTATGATTTACCTATTTTTTATATTTTTGATTGTCCATAACTCATAAAATAATCAATAACTTTTGAGTCAAACAATTTGGCACCGTTTGTGGGTATTTCGATATCAAACCTATAGTATACACACGAAGATCAGCTAACCATATCATCCATATCCCACAAAAATCCAAAAATGATCAAAAATAACACCAGATCCATAGCTATAATGGCGGTCACAACCAATCTCCCGAGCTCTCTTAATGAGATTGGCGGTGACATTCGGGACATTTAAGTTTGCAAAAATTAAGTACTTTTATTTTAGGGGAATGGGCAAAATATGCCATTAAATATTAAAAAGATTTAATATTCCTCTCCGTTATACTATAAGTCCAAATGTAACCTTAACATCATATTAGAAGTCCAAATATATCTGTTACATCATAAAAATGGTACAAACCTAATCTTACTCCGTTAACTGCCTTCCTATGATCACATTTCCTTGCCACCTCACCATTTCACTCCCATTTTCATCCTTCCCCACAGCCTTTCTTTCGCTTTCATTTAAAAAAAATCACGAATCAAAGGTATACAAGTAAACTATACCAAAAATAATAATAACAGCTAAATATAATATGAAGCAATGTGAACCGAGAAAATTCTGATTTTCCTATTCACAATTTACGCTTATACAAACGAAAATACATTTTATTTTAAATAAAAAACAAAGCAAAGGTACATGCAAGCTAGTTTAAGGTTTTAAAATTGACCATGGTGAGAAAGAAAAATAACCTAGACACGAGAGTTAATCTTTTTTTTTTTGTTTTTGTTTCTTTCTCTTCAACCACATTTCTGGAATGCTATCAGTGTTCTCTCCTTACGTTTTATGTTAATATTAAAATGCTACTAAATTTTCCTGAATAGGTCTTACAAACTTAGCGGCAACCCAACAAAATACAAAATAAATCACAAAATTGTAAGGTCAAGTGAAGGTACTTATAATTCCATGATCGATCTGAGAAGCAATATGTATTTTGAAATGCAAGAGAAAGTTGAGGCAGTGAAGTCTTCAAAATAATGATAGGACTTCAAAGTCATTGAATTTGATAGCTACAAACGGAGTGAAATGGTGAGGTATCAATAAAATGTGTTTCATTGGGAGGCAATTAACAAAGGGTAATAACGATAGTATAACGAAGGATAATATTAGATCTTTTTCAATAGTATTAGGACACATTTGACACTTTTTCATTTATTTTATTGACGAAACCTCTAATTGAGCAATTAAAATTAATGAAAAAGTCACGTGCTTTTCGTATGACTAGAAAACAAGATCCTGACAGAAAATCTTCATTCCAATTTCAGGTTTACTCCAAAATTAGCAGGAATGAAAAAGGTCGACGAGGGTAAGATTTCAGTGAACCAATGCTTGAGTACTCTTTAGGTGTCAACTTCAAATTTTAGCTCTTGGTCGACGAAATAGACTTGATAGTTGTAATGAGTCCAAGCAACATTTTAACGCACGAGTCTTCAACTTTTAACGCATATCTACTTTTAACTGTGGCAAACAACACTCGTGAAGATAGTGTGAAGAAAAATAAAGTTTTGTCAAAGAAGAAAATGGTTAATATTAGCCCTGAATTTCACCATATTTAAAATTATTTTTCTTGATGTACAAGAAAAAAAAAATTCTTGGTGGAAAAGAATTCTTAGTGGAACAAATATCTTCCATATTAAGCTAATCATTTTGTTAGAAGAGAAATTTTGTATAAATTGAGGCTTCCTTCTCACGCAATCATAAACAACAACATCCACTAGTGAGTAAAAGAATCTTGTTTAAAGGATAATTTATTCTCTCAATAAGTTTTTATTATCTTTTATTATTAGCTGATTTATGTAGGTCACTTTATCTCACTATATTAACATAGTATGCTTTTTAGTATGTTTCATTGACATATGATATATCGTCACTAAAATTTACCTTGTTAGCTTTCACGTGATTTTGTATTATTTTGATCGCAACAAAATAACGTACGCTTTTTGAACTAGTCAAAAAGTAGTTAAATGTTACTTTCTTCGGTCCATAATAAGTGTCCAATTTCCTTTTGACACACCCATTAAAAAAATACTAATTCCTATATAATATTGCCTAGTATAACTAAACTACTCTTATTTAGTAAGTTAGTGTGATGATAGAGAATTTTTTAGGGATATGCACATAAGGGTAAAAGAGAAAAAATAAATTAAATTTTTTTTCTTAATTACCTAACTAGAGACTTATTTTGGATCAAAATCAAAAAATAAATTAGACATTTATTATGGACCAGCGGGAGTACAAAAGAAGAAAAAAAGATGATAGAATTTAGTTGCAAGAATTTAAGTAGAAATGGCATGGGGTAGCCACTATTAAATGTGGTATTTATTTTTTATCCAACAATTCTAATGTTGAGCAAAAATAGCCACTACCCTATTAAAATTAATATGAAAAGATATTTTACCCTTTCTTCCATTACTTTTCGACCCAAACCCTCAATTCTCTCCCTGCGTGCCTTCTCCATAATAAAAAATAAATGTTTTTCCAAACCCTCTCCACCATTCAAAACTGTATCTACCAGATTAAATTAATTGAGTAAAAATCGTAGAAAACCTTATCTACCCTTATAGTTACTAAACTTTGTACGAGATCTGTATTGTTCTTCACTAATATGCCTTAAATTGCTCAGTTGCATTTGATTAAGGCAAGTTTGCAGATAGTGGGTTTTGTTACTTCTCAGAACTAGATATCTATGTTTTGTGTGGGACTATTACTCTTTTGACATGTCACTGGCCTGAGAGGATTGATGACATTGTTGAATGGTTAGCCTAATTTCATCTTATTTTTTCATTGCTTGTTTTCTTAGACTAACAAGCTCAAAAGTTAAGGACAATAGGTCCTGAACTTACTGTACAAATTCAAAAGTTAAGGACAATAGGTCCTGAAGTCCTAAACTTAGACTAATAAGCTCATAAGTTAAAGACAATATATAGATCTTGAACTTAGGCTAAGAAGCCTTAAAGTTAATGTCACGACCCCAAAATCCAATCGTGATGGCGCCCATTGCTAGGCCAGCTTGACCGACCTTTCATAATACAGAGCTACCAGCTCTCACTTTACCCTTTTAGCATTTAACAGTAACAAGAAATGATATAAAATCTAGCACAAACTGTGAAAATATCCCAAACAGTATAACACCCCCCACAGAATCTGGAGTCATAAGTCAAGAGCCTCTACCAGAAAACAACTTTAATAGTGTATACAATTGTGACTACAAGTGCAGAAAAGTCTAAAGATAAGAAAAGATAGAAGGGAATGTCAGGTCCTGCGGACACTAGCAGCTACCTCGACAGTCCGGATAAAGCACTCTGAGCAGCTGGGAGTCAGCTCTGCTGTGATATACCTGGATCTGTAAATAAGGTGTAGGGAGTAGTGTGAGTACTTCCAATTCAGTGGTAATAAGCACGGGTAAGACAACGAAGATACCAATACCCAACAATGCACTAAGCAACGCTATACAATAATCTCTATTACCATTATTAACATGAACAATCTTAGAAATAGCAATATCTGCTACAGTACAACAAGTATATCTAAATGCAATGCAAATGAATGAATATGACCGCTACGACGCGTAGCCCAATCCATTTGGGTACCTACGCTCACTAGGGGGTTCAGACTCCAGAGGGGCTCCTACACCCCAAGCGCAATATTGATGATATGCTGCGGCGCACAGTCCGATCCACTATCAGTCCAGATACATGCAATGCAAGCTTCACAGGCACAGAAATATCATTTGAGACCTCTTTTTATCAATAACAGTAGAAAATAGT